>PVLD010003881.1:0-134475 GCA_004027595.1 Dinomys branickii | reverse complement strand
GAGTTTAAAATAAAATGGCCAGGACCAGGGATGTAGGGCACAACGCCTGCCTGGCAAGCGCGAGGCTGAGTTCAATTCCAGGTACCAAAAAAATAAATGAATAATGAAATAAAATGGTTGCACACCTGTACATATATTTCTTTCTCAGGAACCCTAAAAATCACAGCATTCCGGGAGGCTGAGATAGGAACACTGCAGGTTCCAGCCCAGCCGGGGCAACTGAGCAACTCTGTGAG
Organism: Dinomys branickii; assembly: GCA_004027595.1. Classification (NCBI taxonomy): domain Eukaryota; kingdom Metazoa; phylum Chordata; class Mammalia; order Rodentia; family Dinomyidae; genus Dinomys; species Dinomys branickii. The sequence continues at coordinate 134,239 of PVLD010003881.1, read as the reverse complement.
ACCCTGTTTCTCCAAGGAAAGGGAATAAGCAGGCGACCACGGGAAACGCAGCTCAGTTCAATCCCCAGTACCGACATATAGCAAATACGCAGGCAATCAGGACCCTTCAGTTTGGTTTCTGTTAGGTGTCTCTTAAATCGCTGACCTTTCTCACATTCAAAGAATCCAAAGTAGCCCGGCATGGTGGTGCACGCCTGTAATCCCAGCACTCGGGAGGCTGAGGCAGGAGGATCGTTGTGAGTTCGAGACCAGCCTGGGCAATAAAGTGAGCTCACGGCCAGCCTGAACTGCATAGCGAGACCCTGTCTCAAAAAGACAAGAAAAACAAAAAACAAACAAACAAACAAACAAAAGGAATCAAAGCAGAAGCCACAAAGGAGTCAGACTGCCGGGAGCGGGCCTAACAGCAGCGTGCGGACGCCAAACAACGCCCACGGCCGCCGCGCAGCAGCGGCCTCTGCGGAGGGGTCCATCACCTGGACCCCAGTCCGCGTCGGGCGCGTCTCGGCTGCTGCATCACGGACTGGTTCAGTCCTCACCAGCGCGTCCGACGACGCTTAGCGCGTTTATTTCCCGACCATATCCGAGGCGCCGAGGCCTCGAGAAGCCAAGGGCACCGCGGCCGAGGAGACGGCGGGACCCGGGTTTGCCCAAGCGCCAAACCGCGACACCAGCGCTTTGAGCGAGCGCGGACCCATCCCAGCGCTCGTCCTCGGCCCCGGGTGAGGCCAAGTCTAGGGGTCTCCTAGAAAGGGGGCGCTGACACCTTCAGCAACCTCGAGCACCACTCACCTACCCAGCCGCCGGCTCCCACCAGCAGCTGGCCCAGCCCCGCTTGGCCAGAAGTTTGATCCCCGCCCCCGCGACCTTTACCGCGGGCAAGGCCAGCCAATCGAGCCCGAGCGCGTCGAGGACACGCCCCGCTTTGCTGAGCGACTCTCTCGGGCAGCCCGGGAAGGCTGGCGGAGCCCGCGTCCTCTGGTTGGCCCCGCTGATGGGGGCGGGACTTATCGCGGGCGCAGATTCCATCCGCCGTGCTGTGGTAGGCACGCTGGCCCGCCCATCACGCTCCAGCCAGGTAGGCCCTTGGGCACGAGCTGGGAACCTTGTTTATCCGGAAGTGGTCAGAAATACGTTTTTTGCGACTGCAGGTGGAGGTGAATCCTGGACTGCCTGATCACCCGTAACTGGCCACTCGATACCCACCTTCGGCGTGCTTCCTCCCCACCATAACTGTGAGCTCTTTCTGGGGGCTGGTCAGCGTGTTCTACACGTTCCAGCCAAGGCTGATCTCTGTAGCTGCCGGCATTGGACGACCCCCAGTAATTGTTGATAACCTTTCCCCCTCTCGTTCAGTATTTTTCAGATGTTTGCGAAGTGCAAGGACCTGCGTGCGTTAGCATGCAACAATGCAGAGATGCTTGACTGCCGCGTAGAAGTTAAGGAGATGGACACGCATTCAAGGTCGTGTGATAAGCCTCATCAGAAGGGTGTGTGGGCCGCGGAGGGGAAAGGATTGCTGTGCATAAGGCTGTCGTGGAGCCTCCGAGGCTGCTGTGGCTCAGTCCTGGCTGCACAGTTGAATCACTTGGGAAGCTCTGAAAACTCAGTGCTTTAGGCTCATTAAATGAAAATCCCTGAGGTAGAGCCCAGGTGCCAGAATGTGTGAGGCTCCTCGGATACTTCAGTATGCAGCCAAGGTGAAATGAAAGGCAAACGTAGAGGGCTCCTTAAGGATTTCTGAACAGAGAGTAAGCGTTCCCCAGCAGGGAGGAAAGAAGAAAGGTAGAGAACACTTTGGTACAGTGCATGTCTGCCCGCCTAAAAGCTACGAACCTAGCTCCCAAAGCATTTACAAATATAATTGAATTTACTAGAGGCTTTCTGGGGAATCTGAGTGTGTTCTGTTATTAGAGAAGCAAAGTGTGATGCTGGGACTTGATCCAGGAGGTGACAGGAAATCACTGACAGACTTTCCAGCATGTATACAATGGACATATTTTTGCTTTAAGGTCTTCAAGTTTCCTTTTCACCCTAATGTATATGTTAAAAAAGTCAGTATACAAGTACGTTCTACAGTGTACAAATACGATCACTTTTTTCACACACAGAAAAACTGATACAAGAAAAACATAACTCCCGACCTGTTAGATGTCAAGTGTACTAAGTTTGTGGTTTCACAACATAGACGGATGAAGTTGCAAACCAAAAGAAAGAAATAGGAGAGTTTCACTGAAATGAGAAGCAAAAGAATAGCTCGTGTATTTCCAGGAGGGGTCTCGAATAGAGTGGCCACTGAGCAGGTCTTTTGTCAGGGGTAGTTTGTACAGCAAAGTCACAATGTAGAATCACAAGTGCTGTGTAGCTGCTTAGCTAATATTGATCCAGTAAGGCAACGAGTCATGTAGCAATGGTACGTGGACAAAACCCGGTATTTTGGGGAAGCGGGGAGTATGGATCTGGATGTTCTGGTCTCCCACCTATGCACTTGATACCTAAGGGCCCACTGGACCAGGTGGTGCCAATTATGTGTAATCTCAAACTGGTGTTTATCTTGCAACCCTGGCTCTTTTCAGATTGGCCTCCAGCCACAATTCTGATGCCTTTACGTTTTGGTGCTGACTTTCTTGAGGCCCCAGCCCCTCTGACTGTGTATTAACTTCTATCTAACTTAGCTGCCTGCAAGAAAATGAGCTGAACCTTATATTTCTGTTTGATAAATTCACAATCTAAAACTAGGGTCTTGTCCACCATTTCCAAAAATTTATAAGGGGTTAGCTGATCAAAAATATTTAAAGGGACAATCCACCTTCCCCACCTGGAAGCCCTGGTCGCAGATCCACCACTGTCATTGCATCTCATGGTCACATGGTGTCGCTATTGATGTTGTCTTTTCCAGTTGGTCAAATGGTGCAGATTTGTGGCAAATACAGGTTCCATGCTGCCCAACAGGGATCTACCTTAGAGGGCACGGGCCTCTCACCAGGACACAACTCTGAGGTCTTTGTACTTTCAAGCCCGTTCTCAGCGCTCTTCCAGGGAGATGGGCCACTTTAAGTTCGATCTCAGTGTCTGCCCCAGCTCACTCTCTTCTCTTCCCCTTCTATAGCTGAGTATTCACATTAACAGTAGCTGACAAGCTGTTTTTTATTTGTTTTTTGAAACAAGGGCTCACTTTGTAGTGCAGGTTGGCCTCAAACTCACGGTAGTCCTCGTGCCTCAGCCTCCTGAGTGCTGGAATTCCAGGCATGTGCCACCACACCTAGCCTAATACCTGGCTGTCTTTTCTCAGTTGTTGCTGAGACAAAATACCCAACACCTGAAGTTAAGGGGGAAAGGTTTACAGTAGCTCACATTTTGTAGAGGTTCCAGTTCACAGTTGGCTGGTTCTAAAGCAGCCAGAGGATCAGAGAGGAGAAACAGCTCGCCGTGGGCAAGGCAGCAAAGCAGTGAAGTAGCCAAGAACTAGCAGCTGGCCTGCCTTCTTCCTATCCCTTGATATCTGTCTAGGCTACCTGTCCTTTGAGTGGTGCCACCCACATCGAGTGGGCCTTCCCGTTGGCCACACTCAAAACTCTGTCAAACCAATCAGTGGACTAACTGAGTAATCACGTACTTAATGCCAGCATCACACACTCTAGATCCAGCCACCTCTTAAATGCCCCAGCTATAGCCAGGCATGGTGGTGCACATCTGTAATCCCAGCACTCAGGAGGCTGAGGCAGGAGGATCATTGTGAGACCAGCCTGGGCTACAAAGTGAGCTCAAGGCCAGCCTAAACTGCATATACCCTGTCTCAAAAAGACACACACACACACACACACACACACAGCCCCAGCTATGACCACATGAGGCTTTAAAGGGCTATCTAGACACAAGCCATAACACTGAAAAACTATGATTTTTTTTTACAAAGTACAATCTCTGCTTCCCTTCTCCAGAACTATAGGGTGACTTGCCTACTCTTCTGAGTGTGGCTACCATTAAGGCCAGGAGGACAAACATCTTTTGAGTTAGGATTACGTCAGAATCAAGGAAAAGAAAACCTAATAAAACTGTCTTCTTAATAAATTGTTGACCTCATAATAAAAGAAAGCCTAGAGGCAGGTAGACTTTGGGATTGCTTAATTCAGTGGTTCAACAAGTTACCAAGGACCCAGTTGCTATTAGTCTCTCTGCTCTACAATAAACGTGATAAGCTTCAAATTCATGCTAGAGTGACTTTCTCAGCTTTATACAAGGAGCAACCAGAATGACATCCTTTGTTTTACATGGAAAAAGTCCTTATTTTTTTTTGAGCGAGTGAGGTCAGCCACATGGGTACACCCTGCCCTTTGCCCAGTAACTGCCTGGGAAATGCACAGATGGCTTAAGGGAAAAGGGTGGATAATGGAAATTGGCTTCTAGAGGACCACACAACCAAAAGTCTAAGAGTTACGCTAGACCAGTGCTGGAGAGGCATATGGGAGCCTTTAATCTCTAAGTATCCAGTATCTGTAATTTCTTCATTTTCATCTCCCTTCTTGCTACTCAAAAAATAAGTTTAAAAATATTGGTCAGCCATTAATAATTCCTTTTTCTAATGGAGTGCCAGTGAAAACAGACTATTATGATGGAAGTGTGTTTAGTTGCTCTCTTAAAATAAATCAGTGATGTCTATGGACAAATTCCTGAGAGGCAATTTATGAAGTTGAACAAAGTCTAGGTACTTCCTGGGGGAAAAAATGGAAACAATTTGAGACAAAGAATACAGTCAAAAGTTTGACCTGAAAGAGGATGTTTCATACTCATGTTAAATACTTTTCACGGTATTTTGATCAGACATGATTTCTTTCTACACAGTTCTGTCAAGTAACATGTGACTTTTCCTACTTCAGATATCCAAGGCCTGTAGAACAGATAGATAGAAAATTCAGCCCAAACTAGTAGTTTCTCAGTTCCAGTTATCCCAGAAACTATCCCCAGAGGAGAAATAGCAGCACAGAATGAGCCAGCTGAGGTGTCATGGACCACCTTCCCTCATCTGGGTGCAGACGTGGGTGTCCAGAGGAGTGGGCCAAGGTCTGTATTCTGGGACCCCTGAAGCCTCTGAGGCACTTCCTTATCACTGGGACATAACCCCTGACACCTACAACTAGAGGTTTATTTTGGCTCATGTTCTTGGTCCGTAGTTGGCTGGCTCCAGGGCAGGACATTACGGCAGAGGAAGAGATGCTCATGTCGTGGCTGCCAGGAAGCAGTGGCAGGAAATCAGGGAGGGGATACACTCTTCCAGGTCATACCCCCAGTGATGCACCTTCCTAGGCCCCACCTCCTAACATCACATTTAGCTAGAGCATCCACTTGATTCAATCCACCTGTGAGTGCGTGGGACAGCCAGATATACACCACTGCGGCCTCTGAGACTTGTCCAAATAACAACAGAGTTTGTTAATGTAAACTTTTCAAATCTCACATGCCTGACTCCAAATCTTGGCCTTTTTAACCACATCCCTTCCCACCTTCATTTCCAACAATAATTTATCACAAGCTGTTCTACAAAAAAAGGCAAATAACTAAGAAAACACACATAGGAAGTCTTTGTCTTCAGGGAGTTTTCAATGCGGGGTAGCAAAGAAATCAGTGCTTGCTAAGCAGAATCTGTATAACATAATTTAAGAATTTGTTGTACAAATCTGAAGATAGCTTAGTTTGTAGGTTGTTCCCTGTTGTCTTTCAACTGCCTTCTTTCATAGACTTCACTTGCTTGGCACCTAGAAAGCTGCCTCCACCCTACCAACCCCAAAGGTGGAACAATCTTTCTTTCTATTAACAGGGAGCCACAGAAAGAGTAGGGACTTGATGTCCCTACGCCCCTATTTCGGTCTGTTCAGGCTGCTGAAACAAACACATTAGACTCAGGTAAACAACAGAAGTTTATTGCTTACATTTATGCCAGGGAAGGCCAAGGTCAAGGTAGAGCAGATTCAGAGTCCAGGGAGGGCTTGTTCTGTTTCATAGATGGTGCCTCACTGCTGCATCCTTGTGAAACCAAGGCACAACCTGAATAAATTCTCTAGACTTAATCCGCTTTACCTGTTCTTCATTATTTGCTTTCCTAGACCTAACTCCCTTCACCCGCTCCTAGTCTCTTGCTTTCAGAATTACCGCTTTTGCAGCTGTAACACCTCTGACACATGGGTCATGGTGGTAACTGCTGGAGTCTGACCACACCTGCACAAGCCACCAATTACATCCTAACCCCTAGTCCCCTTTCCATGTGCCTCATGCCATAAACATTCCCAAACCCCATTCTCAGGGAGGTAGACCTGAAACCTGATCTCCAGTGTTCACAATGGCAGCCTTGTGAATAAACTTTCTCTTTTGCAAAACTCCTTGTCTGAGTGACTGGCATCCTACAGCAGGAAAAGTGGGCTTGGTCACAGCACACACAGTGGAAGGGGCAGATATGCTCCCTCAGACCTACAAGAGCACTGTTCCTACTCATGAGAGCAGGCCCCTATGATCTAATCATCTCCCAAAGGCCCTGTCTCTTAATTTTTGTGTTAGAGGTTAGGCTTCAATAGAGGAATTTGGGGAGGAAAGGTAATAAGGCCTCAGACCACAGCAGCCCCAAACCCGCTGGGGCCCCAGAGGCCCTTCAGAAGCCCCTCAGATATCCTGTTGCTCAACATGCAGTCTAGGGGCCACTCACCGATCGCCTCAGATGAACACTGAGGAAATGAAGACATTAGAGGAGGGACGTTCCTCCCGTGTTCATGGCTTAGCAGAAATAATTGCTAAAATGGCCGTATCACCAAAAATCACCCACAGATTCAACCCAATCCTCACCAAAATACCAATGACATTCTTCACAGAACTAGAAAAGTCAACCCAAAAATTCATGCAGAAACACAAAGGACTCAGAATAGCCAAAGCAATCCTATGTAAAAAGAGAAATCCTGGAGGCATCACAATACTCACTTTTAAATTATACTAAAGTGCAATACTAACAAAAACAGCATGGTGCTGGCACAAAACAACAGACACACAGACCGGTGGAACAGAATAGAGGACACGGGAATAAACCCACACAGCTACAGCCATCTGATTCTTAACAAACCAAAAACAGACACTGTATTGGAGAAAGGACAACCTCTTAAATGGTGCTGGATATCCACTTACAGAAGATTGAAACTAGATCCCCATCTCTCAGGTTGTACAAAAGTCAATTTAAAATGGATCAAAGACCTAGGCATGAGATGGGGAACTTCGAAACTTTTAAAAGAAAACATAGGTAAAACACTGAAGCTATAGGCACAGGCAAAGACTTCCTGAATAGGACCCTGATAGCACTGGGAATGATAACAAGAACCAACAAATGGCACTATCAGTGTAAAGGTTCAGTAAGTCACGGGAAATAAGTAACAGCAAAGAGACAGCCTACAAAATGGGGGAATATTTTTGCCACCTGCTCTTCAGACAGGTTAAGACTGAGAATATATAAAGAATGCAAAAAAAAAACCCCACTTAATAAAAAAAGATAAAATGGTCCAATCAATAAATGGGCAAATGAATTGAAAAAATACTTTTATCCTACCAGTACTGGAGAGCAAACCTAGGACCTTCACACTCAGCTACATCTCAATCCCTTAAAATTATTTTCTGAGTCAGGATCTTACTGAAATGCCCAGGCTGAGTCTGAACCTGCAACCCTGATGCCTCAGCTTTTCAAAGTGTTGGGATTACCAGTATGCACCCGCTTGCTCAGCTTCATACTTAGAAGTACAAATGGACAATAAATGTTTGAAAATAGTGTTTAACATCGTTAGCCATTAGGGAAAAGCAAATCAAAACTACACTGCGATTTCATCTCACTCCAGTCAGAACAGCTGTCACCAAGAATACAGCAAACAGTACACAGTGGCAAAGATGTAAGGGAAAGAGCCCTTTCTACAACTAGTGCTATGGAAGTTCCCTGGCACACTGAACATAGAGCTACTATTTGATCTAGCTAGACCACTTCCTTTAATTCTGATGGAATTAAAGGCAGCATTCTATAGGGACACATGCCTCCTCGTGTTTATTGTGGCACAATTCACGACAGCCCCCCCCCCAAACTCCAGAGGGTGGCAATAAGGGTGATGGGGGGGGCTGATCCTTAAAAAAGAGTAACAGGACATCCTAAAGCGGTCTTAAGAAGAGCGAACCAGGGGCTGGGGATATAGCTCAGTGGAATAAGCGCTTGCCTAGCAAGCGCAGGGTCCTGAGTTCGATCCCCAGTACCGAAAAAAAAAAAAAAGAAGAGCGAACCTCCCCGTGCCTCAGAGCAGCGCGGGGCTGCCTCTGCGCCCAGGTCAACCGCGGCGTCCGAGGCTCAGGGGACCGCACCTTGCGGGCGGAGGACAGCCGTGCGCGGGCGCTAAGCCTTCGCGGGCGGCCGCGGCGGGGGTGGGTCTCTGGCGTGGGGAGGAGCAGTGCTGAGGCCCTGGGGGACCCGAGGCGCGACAAACAGCCGGAGCGAGCGCTCGGTACTCGCGCCGCAGAGCATCCCGCCTTCAAGCGACCGCGCAGTCCTCGCGAGGCGACTCCACAGGTGCTCTGCGCGCGGCCCCGCGGCCCGGAACGCAGGTGAGCGCGCGGCCCAGGGGGCGGGGCCCGGCCTCCCCTTCGCGCGTGCCGCCACCCCCCAGCCCCTGCGCGCAGTTGCTGGCGCCCCCGCGCTTGCTTTCTCCGCGAGCCTCCGGGCGTGGGGGCGGCAGACGGGCGTCAGAGCGACGGGGAGGGCTGGCGCGGGTGAGTTCCGGGCCCCGCAGCTTCGGGGGGGCGGGGGCACAGGGGGCAGGGCCGGGGCGTTCTCTGTAGACCACGTCTCTGTAGACCACGTCTCCCGGGCAGAGGAGAAGGTGGGCGGCGCGGCCTGCAGACCGGCCCGCCGAGCGGCCCAGTAGCTTCCCGCCCAGCCTGCTCTCCCGGAAGCGCGAGCAGGGTTTCGCTTGCAGAGCGTGGAGCGTCGCGACTCTGCTGCTCCCCTGGGACCGCGCGCCTCCCCGTGGGCCTGCTCTGCCTTCCCATTGGCTGCGCCGCTCGCGGCCTCCCGGGCGCGGTCGCGGTTCGGGACGCGGGGGGGCGGCGGTCTTTCTGGGCCCGGGTGGAAGGGTTCCGGCGGGTCGCGCAGGCGGCTGCGGAGACGCGTGACCTGGTAAAGTAGATGCAGAGCGCGTTACACCTGCGGAGGAGGAGGCAGGCAGCGCTGCCCGGGCGTCGAGTCTGGGTGTCTTTTTTTTTTTTAACATTAAACGAAGTAATTTACTTAATTAAAACACTAGGATTAATAAAAATTAGCAAATGCACTGACACGGGGAAAGAAACAGAAGCACAGCACGGTGTGTTGACCCACTAAGGCGACAAGCGGTGGCCCAGGACCACCCAGTGGCTTTCGGTTAAAGGAAAAAACAAACGCGCGCCAAAAAACACCCCGCAAAAAGCAGTATTTGTCAACAATACAGTCAGCCTACAACAAGCACAACTTCTTTTTATGCGCAGAGATTTATGCTTGTCAACGTTTTCCCTGTTACTTGGAATAGTAAAATGCCTTCCTGTCCTTTTCAGATTGCCAGAGTTCTCTTCGGGGCCTTAGTCATTTAAGGAAGTTAGGAAAGGAATTCAAAAGAAATGTCTTTATTTAAACCAGGTCCCAGCCTAAGTGGAGGGGCTTTAAAGAAAGTACCCTTTCCTGGTGTCATTGGGCCGCAGCCCATGGCAGCCAGGAGTGCTGTAAGCCTAGTTCTAGAAGTAGAAGCCCTGTGTCTTTGGGACTGAGGCCCACTAGATGATTTTAAATATTTTATACATTGAAGCCTTTGTTTCTTTACTTGACTATAATCGGCAAAGCATCCTCTTTTGTACTCCCTCTGGACCCTCTGGCCATTAATGTCTTAACAACCTGCCCAGCACTGACCACCATGTCCACCCCAGGGCTGTGGTTTGCTTAATGCAGTCTCCTTCCTGATGGCAAACATACTGGTCGTTTTCAGTTTTTAGCTGACACTCAAGCAGTTCGTTGAGCCCTATTTGTGTTTTGTTGTTGCTGTTATTTTTATTTATCTTAAATTTTTGCAGTACAAGGAATTGAACTCAGTTCACACACAGCTACAGTCTCCAGCCCTTCGCCCTTTTTTGTGCTGCTGGGACCGAAACCCAAGACTTTGGGCTAAGCCCCAACCCCTCTGTTACTTATTTATTTTTAACTTGGAGACAGGGTCTCGCTAACTCACTAAATTTCCCAGGCAGGGCTCAAACTTGTCAGTCATCTCTTGAGCATGATTGATTTTTGTTGCGTTTTGTTTTGCCTTGAGACAGGCTCTTGCTCTGTAGTTCAGGCTGGCTTGGACTCACTGTGTAGCCCAGACTAGCCTCAAACTCGCAGCAATCCTCCTTCCTCAGCCTTCCAGGTGCTGGGATGACAAGTGTGAGCCCCAAACCTCAGCAGTGATGATTTGTTTAGAATGAGTCCCTTCTAAACGCTTATGAAATGGCCCTTAGAAAAGTTATTCTTGTTTTTGATCTGTCATTTAAGTACCATTTGGGAATACCTGGCTGACGAACCTTCTTGAGACTCTGCTGAAAGACCCTCCAAAGTCCTGCAAAGGACCTGGGCCTGTGATGTCAACACCTATTAGGAGTCACCTGCCTTATGGTCTTAGAAGAAACTTTTGCTGAGAAAGCAACTTTGAGCATCTCAGTAATTTTTAAAATGACTTAAACTGCATGGTCAATTCAATACAGTTAAATGTAAATTAAGTCAAATTGATGCTGGGTTAGTGAAAATAATGGAAACATTTCCATGTTTTTTCCAAGTCATGCACTGAAGCATGGATAATGGTTTGATAAGGGATTTTCAAAGATTATGCTGATAGGTAAATCAGGAGATGCCCAGAAAAACTTATTTGAAGATACGTTAAAAATTTCAAGTAACATCATCCCTACCATGAATAAAATTTGTATTCTATCTTTTTCACTTTAAAATCTCTTAAAAGTAGAGGGATTTAAAATTATTTTGCACTTTCCACTTTAATCACATAATCTTGAAAATTCAGCCTGTGTATAAGAGTTTTAAAATGACAGTGAGTTTATTCCTTTTTTCCAAGTTTTCATCCAAAGCCTGCCTTCCCACCTGTAAGGCAGTGTGGGCCCATTCTTTCCTGTGCTGGTTCTCTTTATAAGGATGCTTCTATAACTGTCCTGCAGTTGTTCTTTGCTACCTCTGAAAAAGCCCCATCTAAGATGACATAAGGTTTTAGGGGGAAATCTAGACACAAGCCATCATAGTGACAGAAAAGCACTGCACACAGGTCAAAGTTAGCAACAGCAACAGAAAAAAAGGGGCCGATAACTCAGGCTTTCATAATTTAATGGCCGGACACCTTTGCGTTAGGTGCCTCCCGCTGAATTGCCCGTGGCACCGATGCTGTGGTGCCTGTGCCCTCACTTAGGGCATCCTAGGACATTGACCATCTTCTAGACCTTTGTTGTTTTATTTCTTACCTCTCAGGATGATGGAAACAGGAATAACTGTGGGGTACTGTTCAGAGTTACATGGTGGAGGGACTGCCTCACTTAACTCCTTTGTTTCTAACTGTACAAGAATCAAACAGTTCTTGACCTTCTTTACTGGCATATTTCACTGAGCATGATGTTGTCAGAGTTTATTTGTGTTACATGTCCAAATTGTATTTCCTTCTTTGGCTGAGTAGTATTCATAGGTATATATTAGATGTTGTGTTTTCCATTCTTGCATTGATGAACACTGGGGTTTTCCTTCCTTGATGCTGCAGTAAAGAAGTATCTGTTTGCCTGCTTTCAGTACTTGGGCTGTGTAATTAAAAGTGGAGTCGTTAGGTCGTATGGTAATTCTATGTTGAGGGGTTTGAGGACCTGTATACTATTTTCCGTAGCAGTCGTACCACTAACATTCTTACTGGCAGTGAACATAGGTTTCCGTTTTTCCGCATTGTTGTTCTTTTCTGTTTGTTTTTATATTAACCATCTTAGTAGGAGTAAAGTTGTATCTCTTTGATTTGCATTTCTCTCATGCGGTGTTAAATTTGTGTGTGTGTGTTTATCATATGTATCTTCTTTGGAGAAATGCCTGTTCAGGTCCTTGACCATTTTTAAATTGAGTTATTTTGTTTTGTTTTTCGGTACCAGGAATCAAACTCAGAACCTCATGCTTGCCAGGCAGGAACTACACCACTGAGCTAAATCCCTGGCCCTAAAGTTAATATTTTTATGCTGAGTTCTTTGTATATTCTGAAGATTTTTCTCTTACAAGTTACATGATTTCAAGTATTTTTTTCATTCTGTGTATTGTCCTTTCATTTTCTTGATAATGTCCTGTGATGCACAAAAGTTTTATTTTTGTTTTGTTTTTTGTGGTACTGGGGATCAAACTCAGGACCCTGCGCTTGCTAGGCAAGCACTTATTCCACTGAGCTATATCCCCAGCCCCAAAAGTTTTTAAATTGAAGTCCAAATAATACTTATTTTTCTTTTGTTACTTAGCTTTTGATGTTATACCTAGGAATCCTTTGAAGAATCCAAGGTCATGAAGAGTTTTGTGATTTTAGTTCCTATATTTGAATCACTGATACACTTTGAGGTAATTTTTATATATGGTGTGAGGTAGGGATCCAGCTACATTTTTTTGCATATGGAAATCCAGTTATTCTCATTCCATTTGCTGAAGAGACTTCTTTTTCCACTGATAAGAGTTGGCACCATTGTCAAATTCAACTGGCCACAGACATACAGATTTATTTCTGAATTTGTAGTTCTATTGTTCTGCATTTGTAGTACCTATTGTTTTATATCTGTCCTTGTACCAGCACCATTGTGTTTTGATTCCTGTAATTTTGTGGTTAAGTTTTGAAGTTTGATAGGGGCACTTAGTTCCTAAATTGACTGAACACTAGTTGAAATAAATAAATTCTTTAAGAATAGGGGCATATTCGTCATTGCTAATAGCATCTAAGCAACTGATGAATGATTTTTGTTTTTCCTGACATAAATGGCCAAAACACGTATCAGTCTGTTAACAAATTGCATTTATAGCTGTTGAGAGTATGTTCTACATATGCTTCTCTACTTCTGAGCCAAGAGAGCAATTCCAATTAAACTTTAAAGTACAGACATTGAAATGAAACATGTAAGGTAACAAGATCAGTGAACCTCCTGAAAGAAGAAAGAAGTACCAAAGCAGAGCTTTTGCAGACTTGATTGTGGATAATTTTCTTAAACATTACATGAGATTTGCTGATGGACAGTACTCTTTAAGATAGCATCATATAGGAATTTGCCCTTATTCACAGTATATTATTGGGTCTCTGCACAGCCTTAGAAAGTTGGATAGGTAGGAGCCCAGAGTCAAGCATGGTGGTGTACACCTATAAATTCAGGAAGCTGAAGCAGGAGAATTATGAGTTTTAAGGAGCCAGGGCTAGATAGTGAGGAGTTCAAGGCCACCCTGGACTACGTAGCAAGATCCTGTCTGAAAAAAAATGTCTAGGACCAGTGGTGGGGGTGCTACCTTGAGTTCCCCATAATGAGAGGGGGGCTACAGTACCTGGTCTCATATTTTCCAATCATGAGTCTCATATTTTGATAATTGCCATAAAGACATAGTGCTCACTTTAATCCCTAAAGAGAAAGTCCTTTTTTTTTTCAGTGAATCTCTGCCTTTGAGAATGGTTCAAAATTTTAACATTGTAGTCTTTTATATGTCAACTATTTTATTAAGGTTCACAGGAATAAAATAAAATGGCTTTATAGGGTTAGGTGTGCATCAGTGGTAGAGCACTTGCCTAGTATATGCAAGGCCTGAGGCTCACTGCCCAGCACCACAAAAAATAAATTGCAATTATTTTTAAGTCTCCTGCTTAAACTAATGGATAACATGGACAAGAAAAATTGAAGTACTACTTTGTGTTAAAGCCTTTTTAAAATTTACTCATGTCTATTGAAAAACCAGCAAAGCAACAATTTTATATTGATCTGGAAACTTGTGTTTAAGAAGAAACATCAATTTTTATAAACACTTAGTAGAATCAGATTGCTTCAAATTTGCCAGGTAGTTGGTTTGGTGCTTATTCTAATCATTGTATGTTGTTGTCTCCTAATTACAATGTGTACTATCAATTTTTTTTTTTTTTTTTGCGGTACTGGGGATCAAACTCAGGACCTTGTGCTTGGCAGGAAAACGCTTATGCCACTAGCTATATCCTTAGCCCTATCAATTATTAAAGAATGAAAAATTGCTAATTTTAGATAGTCCAGAAATAATTATTGAATGCATGAGTGAATGTTGGTAGTTGAACTTTTTAAAAACAAAACCCTGGTTTCTAACTTTCTTTACAACTTTGTTGTCTTATATTCTTTATGAAAAGGTATTATAATTAAGAAAGCCAATGCTTTACCTTACGGTTACTTAGTAAAATTCAAAGTTCTTTATAATAAAAAAGAAGGGTAATTCAGGTTTGAATGCTGTATTACTGAACTTTCTAGACGCTACAAGTTGTATAACAAAATCTGACTGACACCCTTAAATCGCCTCCGATTGCCAAAGATGCCCTATCAAGGTTTTTAGGTATACTCTTTGGCATATATATATATGTATTTTTTTTTCTGAGTTTTTACTCTTAAAATTCATAGCATCTTTGCCTATGGCTCATTGGGTTGTTTTTATGGGTCCTAATATTTTCTAATTTAATATTATTTTAAGAAATTTGTGACATTTGGTTTTTTCCAACCTGAGAAATTTGTCTCTCATTTTTAGCAATAACATCGTACACTTAAGGCATCAATAAGGAAAAGACACTTATTAAGGAAAAGGCTGAAGGTAGAATAGATCTTGGAGTGAAAATAATTGAATTTATGATAGTTTGGCAGGGTCCTGTTAACCCGCAATCTTCTAGTGCAGAGGGTTTCCTGTGTATACGAGTACATGTGTGCATCGGACTTTCGTGCTGCGACCAATGACTTATTTACTTCACTGCACAGTGTTAGGTTCTAGTTCTAGCTAGTTACCTAGTAAGTCCCATAAGTTTTGTGGATTCATTTTTGCCACTAGTAAATTTTCTTTTTTGTACTGGGAATCTAACTTGCCACTAGTAAATGAAATAGGTTTAAGTAAGTGGATAAACTGTTCACTTTTAGAAAGTGAATCAGTATATCCATGGCTACTTCCTGTAAACTCACCATCTATTTCAGAAAATTTTGAAGAGTGTAAAATGTATGTGAAGATCGAATTGTAAATTAGTTGCTACCCTGTAACCTTGTTGTTTCTAAAAGAAGGGTCATGCTGAAGAGTTTTATGTATTCTCTGCTCTACTCCCTTAAATCCTTGGGACCGCTGGAGCTTCACTGTAGGAAGAATAGGACCCAGAGGCTCTTATACAGGGCTCTTGCAGCTCTGATACACTGTTAATACTTAAAATAAATAGAGTTTATTCTTTACTTTTAAAAAAAATACTTTTAAGAAATTATAAATCCTTAAAAGGAGAAAATAATGATTTGTATGACCTGTCTTCTTCTCTAAAAATTAAGTGTTTCATCAGAAACTGCTTGCAACTTAAGAAATGCAATGCGAAGTCAGAGAAACCCTTTGTAGATGTCATCTTTGTTGCTCTCAATCTTCCTTTGCCGCAGTTCTGCTTTTTTCTTTCCTGGCTGCTAATTGGATTAAGAGGCTATTTTGCCAGCCATGGCATCTGGAGATGACAGTCCTATCTTTGAAGATGATGAAAGGTAAATGTCTTGCATTGGAATAAAACTAGGTTTTGAAACTGTTGATTATTGTGATCATTCAGAGCATTTACTTATCCAACGTATTCTGTTAAGGAAATGTTTTGTAATATTGAAGAATGCATGGTTCTGCTTTATAATGTAAGCAGGGGTAGCAAATACCCATGACCATGCAAAGCCTTCTCAGGAAAAATTTTTGACAAACACTTCAAAATGAAATTTCAATCTCTGATTTAAAGCATGCAAAGGAGAAAATAAGAATGAACCACCAGACGTAGGTGTGGTAGTGCATGCCTATAATCCCAGCATTCATGAGGTTGCGGCAGGCGGTTCGCCATGAGTTTGAGGTTAGCTTGTCTACATAGTCCAGGCCAGCCTGAATTACACAGTGAGACTCTGTCTCAAAAAAAAAAAAAAACAAAAAACCCCCAAACAAAACTAAAACCAGGAAGAAAGAATGAACCACCTCATGTGGTGGTACTCGCCTGTAATCCCAGCACTCCGGAGGCTGAGGCAGGAGAGTCATTGCGAACTCCGGATCGGCCTGGTCTACACAGTGAGTTTAAGGCCAGACTGACCTGCAGTGTTATCCTGTCTCAACAAAAGAAAACTAAGAAGAAAATGAACAAAGAAGCTATCAAAAGAACAGGCTTTGGACCCAGAGTCCTAGGTTTAAATCCTGTCTCTGCCATGTAATGTCATTGTGATTTTTAGATAAACTTGTAGCTTCTCTGAGCCTCATCTGTACGGTAAGCACACTAATAGCACCTAGCAGCTTCTGTGAGTTAATACGCGTGAAGCTCAGACTAGACCCAGCACGCGGAAAGCACAGCAACAGCTGCAGCTAGCCACGGTCATTACTGCTGCGTGCTCCCCTCCAAGCTCGTAGTCTGTATCCATATCAAAATATTAATTACATGTTATTATACAGAATGTCACTTACATTGTCGTACCATGTATTTTATATTAAAATATTGATATAAAAATGTTGAAATTATGCCACAAATTTTTGAAAAGCTAGAATCCTTCATTTTTTAATTAGCTTTCCTAGAATTCAAGAATTAACTTCAAAATATTTTTATATTATTTTAATCTTTATTATAGGATTATTTATTATCATTTATTATTTATCATTTATTTTCCATAGCTCATTTTTTTTGTTTCAGTGTAATAAATCAGGACCCTTTTTGTTAAAAACAAATCCCTAGTCATTATGTGAAAAGTTTGGAGTGTTCTTGCTTTGGCATCAGATCTAAAAGAGAAGAACATTTAATACTATGCTTTTTAAATATGGGTTGGGTAATGGGTAGAATCTTTACTATCCTCTTCATGTAAGAAACTGTAGCCTAACTCAGAATACTGTCCAGGATAAACTGATATATTCTTAATCCTATTAGTATTAGGGTCACTGTGTGTGGAATTATCAAATTGTGGACTGTACGTAGCCAGTGTCTCACAAGGGGAGAGCAAGAGGGAGAGAGTAATCACATGTGCTGTGAGTAGGGTTTCTTAGGAAATTCTGTCACCTTCATGCTTTGTGATCCTAAAGCCTTTAAAAATCTGATATTTTCATTGTAGGGAGGTTAAGTGGTTATTGTGTTGCTGTCCAGGATCCGTTGTAATGGCTGTATTTGATCTCTTCAGCCCTCCTTATAGCCTGGAAAAAATGACAGACTTCGTGGCTGTTTGGGATGTGGCTCTGAGTGATGGCGTGCACAAGATTGAATTTGAGCATGGGACCACGTCGGGCAAACGAGTCGTGTATGTGGACGGAAAGGTAAGAAAGCGTCATTTCGCAAAACATGGTCATAGAGAAGCCCTGTCATGATTCGGTTAACGCAGGTTCTTATGTGAAATCAAAGGGTTTTCCTAACAGTGGGGTTATCTTTATGTTTTTGGCTTCAATCACTTTGTTGTAAAAGCAAACAAAATAGTAATAGAATTCACAAATAACTTAAAGTGCCTTTATTTTCTAAACCCTTGGCATTATGAATTAGTGAAAGTATGTATAAACTTGCTGTTTGGTCACTTGGGGCATTTTATATCATTACTAATATTAATATTTCTTCCATTTGCATGTTTTAAACTTACATTTTACAACATAGGAAGAAATAAGAAGAGAATGGATGTTCAAATTAGTGGGCAAAGAAACCTTCTGTGTTGGAGCTGCAAAGACAAAAGCAACCATAAATATAGATGCTGTCAGTGGTTTTGCTTATGAATATACTCTGGAAATTAACGGGAAAAGCCTCAAGAAGTATATGGAAAATAGATCAAAAACTACCAATACGTGGGTAATGAACTTGGATGGTGAGGACTTCAGAGTTGTTTTGGGTAAGTTATTGGCTTTTTATGATGGCCATTTAATTAGTTTCTCTAACTCTCTAGACTTTCCTAGAAGCTTTGAATAGGAGAGGGAATGTAAGCTCCAGTGTATTTCTCATGTGACCTCCTCCGTGAACAAATATTCAATCCACTATTCTGTACATAATATGTGTCTTGGAGCCAGATTTGATAGAGATGGGTTTGAGGAATATAAACTTGGGTTTAAAAATGTAACATTAAGGTGGGCGTGGTGGCGCACACTGTAATCCCAGCACTTGGGTGGCTGAGGCAGGAGGATCATTGTGCGTTCGAGACCAGCCTGGGCTACAAAGTGAGCTCAAGGCCAGCCTGGACTGTACAGCGAGACCCTGTCTCAAAAAGACCCCCCACAAATAAATAAGTAAGTAAATAAGTAACATTGATATAATTATTTAGTATTTCTCTTCATAAATATGTTTTAAAAGAAGCTAGGAATTTAAGATTAATCAGCAAAACAAGCATTTCCTGTAGGTAGGAGTAGGACTGTATTAGCTCAGTATCATCACATTCCAGAAAAAGTAGATCGGTAAAAAACACTTACCTTTTCTCTCTTTTGCTAACTCTCACTATTTTCTTCTTCTCATATCACCAAGTTAAGACTGTTTGATCATCTTATTAACATGCTGATTTATTTAGTTAGTTAGTATCTATTAAATACCTATAAAACCCCTGCTAGCATACCAGGTACTGAGGACCTGTAGGTGAAAACCGCGTCTTTGCCTTCACAGAGTCCATAATTTAGTGAGCAAATACTTCTTAAAATGGCAAATGCTCATCAAGTAATAAATACACATAACTGATGAAAGATCAAAGAAACTAAAAACTCCTGTCTATATAGGTTATTTATTGAAGAAACTGGTCAATACTAATTTCAAAATATTTTTATATTACTTTAATTTCTATTGTCTTGAGTTTTCTACTGTCTAGATTCTCCTCATTATACACATGTGATATTCCTCTTTTCTGTATTTCCTTCCATGTGGTAGTTGACTGAAGAATTGATCAAGGTTAGGTTTGACTATTATTTTTTTTTCTGGTGAGACTACCTCATAGTCCACTATGTCATGAAGCACATGATATTTTTTGTCACTTTTTTAAAATGTTGACAACCATTAATGTCTAGTAGTTGCTAAATAGTGACATTCTGGCTCTCTCATTCCTCGTTTCTTAGCTGGAATAGTTCTATAGTGAGAAATTTCCTGTCATGTATTGTGTGTTTGGCTGCAAAGTGGCACTTTTGTGTAGGAAATCTAAAATAGCTGCTTATTTTAGCCTCTGTTCTCCAGCTTTCAAAATACTAAAGTCCTTATCTCCTGTACAGGTGATCATTCCAGCTGTTCTGTTTAAAATCATGATTAATTCATGGAGTTAACGGTTTCATGTATGTTAACACATCACAGTTATTGTTCCTACTGATCCTCGTGCCGTCATTGTTGACTGTGTGGGGCCCTTGAGTTGGTCCCTCAGTAAACTCCCTGATGGCTTCCTGCCTGCTTAGTGTGGCCGTGTGAGTCAGGCTCACTTTCAACATTTTCTGCTCAGACCTGGAATAACCATTTCTCTAAGAAGCCCTGGTTTCTCTGAGAGGAACATGGGTTTCAAGAGCACACTCTGATCATGTACTAAAACTGTTCATTCCTTACTTCTATGTTTTTAGTGGACAGAGCAAGAGAATTACATACGTATGTACATAAGTAGGTGGGAGGTGGCTGGAGAGGTAAAGGAGTGAGGGAGGGAGAGGGACCGAGCGAAAGACGTCCTACTCAGGTATTTTTAGATAAAATATCTTCTAGGTTTATGCTGCACTTGTAATTGAAGTTCAGGACTATGCAATTTTTACTTAAGTTTATCTAACATCTGTACCTCCTTTTTTCCACACTGAAAAGGTTTAATGGAATTAGAATGTCACCTAATTACTCATTTGCTTCATGCTACATTATATCACATAGTAACCTCGGCCACACTTCTGGTACTGCCACCATTGATGGGATTACAAAAAACCTTTTAATTGTCTTTGCATAGCACTTCCCACTTCATGTATTTACAGTGTAAATGCCACATTCACACTGTCAGAGTGTATAGCTCTTATACACTGAGCTCTCTCGCAGCCACATTTAAGTTCTGTGAGTAAATATTTATTGCTGTCAGGTCTTTATGTTTCTGCTTCTTTCTGATTACTTGGGTTGACAAAGTTTTCTCTATTAACATTTCTTAGAAAAAGCTCATGGCAATAATATTTGAGTTCTTTCAGATTGATGACCTTTGTGTCTTACATCTGAAAGTCAGTTTGACTAGATACGTTTCTTTCCTTAAGTACAAGTGTGTTACTCTATCTTCTCCTGGCATAAAGTGTTATTGTCAAAAAGTCTGATGGCAGTTTGATTTTCCTCCCCTTAAAATAGATATTCTGCTTGGGTACCCAAAGACATTTTGTCTTTTTCTTTGAAGGCCAGGAGTTTTAGTACAATGAGTAAAATCTTGTGTGGCAGTAATGGTCATTTTCAGTTCATTTTCTTAGATAAATGGATAATCTTTCCAATTATGTATTACCAGTTTTTTTGGAAAGCCTTTTTTAAACTGTAGTTTTGACACTTGCGGAGGTGCGTTGCCTGTAATGCCAGTACTTAGGAGGCTGAGGCAGGAGTATCACCATAAGTTCAAGTCCAGCCACGGCTCCATAGTGAGCTCACTGCCAGCCTGAAGTACATAGTGAGAGCCTGTCTCAAAAAAAAAAAAAAAAAATCCAAATAACCCTGTAGTTTTATGTTGTTCACACTAAAAATTATTTAAAGAAAAAAAAGTCTGGCCACCATTATTCATACCAAATTAATCATTTAGTACAGGTATACTGTGGGAAAAGACTAAAACATTACCTTCTAACTGTGCGTCCAGTAATTCCCAAGATTAAAGAAGTCTAGGACTTCCTCCTGTGAAGTAAAAGTTCCATCTTACCACCTCACTGTACGTATTAAATATGTTTTAAACTTACGTACAGTAAAGCTTTTTTCAGTTTTAGTAGATGGTCTTGTGAATTTCAGCAGTCACAATTTTCATCTATTATTTCTTCAAATACTTGTTCCTCTATCACATTATTTCCCTTGGCCTTGTAGAAATCACACGACACAAAAGTCAGACCTTGCACTGTGGCTCCCAGTTCTTTAAAGCCCAGGCTCACCCTTCTGCATGCCCACTGCCCTCCCTGTGTCACTGTCCGGACTGGGAAGTCCGCTGACCTGTCTTCGGGTGACTGATGCCGCTTCCATGTTTACTGTCTTACCGAGTCCCTCCAGTGAGTTTACTAGATTGATTGTGCTTTTCAGTTCCAAAATCTTATCCCTCTTTATCTTTTATGACTGCTGATATGCTTAGCCTCATGTTTGCTGTAGGAGTGTTTACACTTGTTCAGTCATTTTTATGATGGCAGGTTCAAAATCTTTGTCAGCAGTGATTGTCTTAGTCACTTTTCTCGTTGTGAGGACAAAATAGCTGACACCCACAACTTAGAGGAGGAGAGATTTATTTTAGATCTTGTTTTACAGATTTCAGTCATTGCGTGTCCAGCTGCAGTTACAGGGCCTAGGTGGAGGATAGTAGTATCAATATAATAATGTAGTAGTTTATATCTGGAAACCTCCAGAAACCTCATGCACCCAAAGGAGAGGCCTTTGATTCTGTCCAGGGTTCTTAGGTAGTTGCTCTCTGTTTTGAGGGGAGAGTTTGGGAAACTAGAAAATCATGCTGCTGTTACCACTACCACGGTCTTCCTCGGTGGTGTGTAAATTTGCTTCATCCCCTTTGCATAAGGTTCGGCTGTAAACACTCCTCGACTTCCCATGACTTCTTTCTCCATCTCTCAACCTCTGTCTCCTCCACTTTGTCCAAGTAGTTAATATTTATATTTTATTCTGCAGCTATTATTGTGTTTTTCTAGGTTTGGTTCTAACATTAAAAGCCAATAAATAACATTTACAATGATGATTGTGTAATTATTTTTGTAAGTGGATTGTGATTATACTCTTCCTGTGTTGCCTTCTGTGCCTCTCATAAGCAGTTACATTGAGTGTCAGAGTCAATGTCTTTCATGAATCCTTTAGCTTTTCCTCTTAGTGAACCTTGTAGCTCCCAGTTTTATGTTTGTTTACTGGAAAATGTCCTTAAGTAATTTCTCCTGCTCTCTGCAAGATAGACATTAATTGGCAGCCAGGCTAAGTAGATATTTGTGCTGAGTACAGAATTTTAATTTCAAACTAATTTTCTCTCAGAATTTATGAAAGCTGTACTCCAGTATCTTCTGTTCTTCATTGCTTTAAATGATAAGTTTTATGCCCATCTGAACCTCATTACTTAGTTTTCTCTCTGGGAGATTTTAGGGGCTGTCTTTATCCATTATCTGTCCAAATGCCACACTGATGTAGTCAGGAATGTGGTGACTCAATCCACAGTAAAGTTTTAGAACCATTGTATCTCATTATTTACTAATGGAAACTTCAATTTTGAAAGGATTAGAATTAGTGTCAACACATTTAAACACGTGGGGCTTTTACCATGAGGAAAAAAGCCTTTACAGTAATTTTAGCCACTTAACTAACTTAATCAACTATTTTGCCAACATTGTAAAACAATAGTAACTTTCCATAGGGAAAATGGTGACTTGGGGAGCAGAAGACAGCAAGAGCAACAAGAGCGAAAGGGGCGAAGGGGAGGCGCGAAGAGCAGGAAGAGCAGCCTCTTTCCCTCCCTCACCCTGGATGCAGGCTACCTGCCCTAGGGCGGGGGTAGCACTCGCACCACCAGTTCCCGCACTAGGCAATGAACCAACCACAAACTCTAGATTTAGTCACTTAAAAAGCACCCCCCATGGCCACGTGAGGCTGTGAGGGACGTGCAGACACAAGCCGTAACACAGTCTGTCTGCCTTTACTCTTCTGTTCCTTATGATGAGCCTGGAGGGGAGACCGAGTTCAAATCAAACTTGTCCCTTTTGCTGCCTGGCTGGAAGGGACCTGGCGGGAAGACAAGGCACAGTCACTTACTAAGGCGAAGGCAGAATTGCCTGGGGTGCTCGAAGTGTCCGGAGCGCTAGCTGTAAGCTCCACCAGCCCTCAGACCACCGCGTTCTAGGGCTGACGTTTGATTAGCGGTGAAGGCTGCAGACTCGAGTCAGAACTGTACGGTGAGAAAGTTACTTAAACTCTGAGCCTGGTTTCGCTTTCTGGATAAGATAGAGTTAGTATGTATAAAACATTTAGTGTATTTTACATCGTGAATTCTTTCAAAATAGTATTTGTAGTGTTTATTATTTATGGATGAAGAATGGGCTTCCCTAGAATCTTATGGTAAACCCCACACACACACACACAGCCCCGAAAAGCTTTTGATAACAAACAAATTACTGAGGTCACATTTAGTGCTAACTGCTCTTCTAGACACTACATAAATTAGTCCTAGCCCTTATGATTCCCAGCCTCTAAGAAAAGTGGTAGCATCTTCATTCATCTGTGAAGAAACGGAGGCCGAAGTGGTAGTGCTGGTAAAGAGCAAACCTGGCAGCTGACCCCAAGGGCGGTGTGGCCCTTCTCTATCGCTCTCAAAGTGTAAGCGTCGAAGAAGACTGAAGGTAGCGCTGCCTAGAACCTTTCCGTCTGGAGTCGCACCTGGTGAACACTGCAGGAGAACAAGGCAGCGGGGGACAGTAACACTCAAGGGAGTTCTCCTGAGGAGGAAATTCTCTTTCTGTTCTGAAGATGTTTGCTTCTTAGGAAACATTTCTAGAGCATGCCTGCCCAGGACTCACCTGTGGAACCCCTCGCTGTGGGTCTTGGAGCCAAGGGTGGGCGGGCGGAGGAGAGACGCCCGCACAGACGTGCTGCAGGCCTCCAGCGTTTATCCAGTGCGCTGCTTTTTTTTTTTGGTCCTTTTGAGACAGGGTCTCGCTATGCAGTTCAGGCTGGCCTTGAGCTCACTTTGTAGCCCAGGCTGGTCTCGAACTCCCAGTGATCCTCCTGCCTCAGCTGCCTGGGATTATAGGTGTGCACTACCACGGCCAGCTCCAGTGTGCTTCTAAGCTCTAAGGGAGTTGATGTTTTGTCAGATACGTGAGTTTTATTTGCCATTTTCAGTAGGTCATATATTCGTGCGATTCAGAATTACAGTGGTATAAAAAGGATGTTGAGATACCTTCCATTCCTATTCTCAGCCCCTCTGCTGCTTATTCCTCCGTAAAAATAGCCTTTTTTTTTAAAGACAGGCTTTGTGTGGTCTACGTTTTCTTCAGCCTGGGTTTGAGTGATATTCCTGCCTTGGCCTCCTGAAGATAACCATTTTTTAATAGTGTGTTCTTCTAGCATTCTTTATTCAGATTCAAGAAATACAAATATTTTATTACTGTCTTCTTACACAAGTACCTCTCACTTTATTCACTTAGTATAGTCTGAAGATCTCTTTATATTAGTATATAAAGAACTTTTTTATTTTTCTATAGCTGCCTAGTAAATTTCAGTAGTAAGCAGTATATTTAACTTAACCCCAGATAATGGACGCTTGGGCTGTTTCTAATCTATTGCTTTTAGAAGCAGAGCTAGGGGCTGGGGGTATAGCTCAGTGGCATAAGCGCTTGCCTGGCAAGCGCAAGGTCCTGAGTTCGATCCCCGGTACCAGAAAAAAAAAAAAAAAGATAAAAAAAAGATAGAAGCAGAGCTAAGAAGCTTTGTTCATATGCCTCTAAGAATTTAGTACACTTCTTATTTTAGTGTAAATTCCTAGCAGTGGGAAGCAGGGTCCAAAAGTCGAAGGATAACCGCCTCCGTCGCGTGAGTGGGCTTCTGCTGTGCTGCCCCGCAGTACATAATTCCTTCCAGTTCTCCAACAGAGCGTGTTGCTAGACTTGGATTTTTTTGACATGTTGTTATGTGAGAAATGGTATTTCAGTATTGATTTGCCCTGTTTCAAAATCGAGTGAGGCAGCCAGCTGTGGTGGCACACGCCTGTAATCCCAGCACTCAAGAGGCTGAGGCAGGAGGATTGTTACAAGTTCCAGACCAGTCTGGGCTATAAAGTGAGCTCAAGGCCAGCCTGAACTGTATAGCGAGACCCTGTCTCAAACACACACACACACTGAGTGAGGCGTTTTTTCATATGTGTAAGTTTTTTTGCATTTCCTTTTGTGTCCTTTGCTCCCATTTTCTTTGGGTTGTGGGACTTTTTCTCCTTTCTAGGAGTCTTTATATTAGGAAAACTGTTCTGTTTCAAGTATTTTTTTTCTCCAGTTTGTTATTGTTTGACTTTGCTTATGTGTATACATATTTTCGGTCATTTTTATTTTTATGAAGTCAAACTTTTCATTTTTCTCTTTTGGCTTCTAGACTAGAGGGTTCCCCAGAGGCGTGCCAGTAAGCTATTACAGAAAATCTGAGTATGTGCATGTATTCAGTAGGTACAATAAACCCAGTTTTCATCACCACTGCAGTTGATCTCGTACTGCATGCTCTGACCTGCGCTGGGACAAGCTGGACTCCCTACAGCTGTGGCCGCAGATGCTTCCCCTGCAGGCTGTCTTAGGGTGACCCTTGTCCGTACCTCGTCTTTTTCTCTTGTCTCACCTAGCTGCCTCAAAACCTTTATCCACTGTGAGGCGCTTTAAGGTGTGGGCAGGAAAGCCGCTTTAGACCGTGCTGCTAGAGCAAAGGGCCCGCCAGAGTCAGACTGTTCACTGGAGATTTGAACTTGACCCCAAGTCAGCTTTTTGTCCATAGACTCCTTGTGCACATTCAGGTCACAAATACGTGTACTGTCTCTATTTTTTTCCCCTCTTTTGGCTGCTTGATAAGTGCACTGTTCTCTCCTGCCACTTCACAAGACTCTAACACTTGCCGGGGGTCTGGGGATTCTCATAGCCCACTGCTGCAAACCATGGCGCAAGTGCCACAGCCAGCTGTGTATTACAGCTGAAAGCTCTGAAGGGCTCACCCTCACTGCTGTAGCCTCAAGTAAGCTATGGCAAGTTAACTGATGCAAAAGTGTATTCTGGGAGCATCTTGTTCCCCACTTGTGTGGTCAGTCTGCTGGTGATATCTTTTTCTCTTATTTTTAAATAATTTTTCCCAAAGTGAAGCCATTGTAAAAATGGATATAGGGGCCGGAGATTTAGCTCAGTGGCACAGCACCTGCCTGGCAAGTGTGAGGTCCTGAGCTCAGTTCCCGGTACCCACCTCCCGCCAGAACGAATATAGAGGATAAGACGCTAAAGACTCGGCTTCTGTAAAGCGGACTATCATGTCTATCCTGGGCAGACTGTCCTGGATACACTGTCTGTCCTGTGTGAGCCTCGGGCAGTTTCCTTTGGTGATCTTTGTGCCCTTGTCCATTGGGTCAGTGCAGGAGCCAGTGGGACTTCGTCACTGACATTAAAGAACTTTCTATGCCGAAAAATCCCTCACGCTCCTCTGTGTGCATTCTTCTTTGAAGATGGTCCTTTAGGGTTTATTTTGTTTAACAAGACTTCATCAATTTGTATTGGGACCTTGATTTTCTTTTAAAAGATTATTTTGTTCTCTTTAAAAAAAAACACGTAGCTTCAAATTTTAATAAACTTTAAAATCCTTAAAACTTAAAAGCATTGAGTTTTAGATTTCTGGTGATCTGGTTTATAAAACTTTCCCTACAATAATATGAAAATGTAACTTTACCTTTAAATCACAGAACTACCACTTACAGTTTATGTTACTTTTACAGAAAAAGACACTATGGATGTATGGTGCAATGGTAAAAAGATGGAGACAGCGGTAGGTTGGTCTTTTGTTATTCTTAGTGCCCTGTGTGTAAGTTACTGTTGAAATGTTAATTCCAAGCTTTTATAATTAACCAGGGTCCTCTAGGGAGAAACAAAAAAAAGAAATCAAGTATTCTATTTTTGGGGGGGCGCTAGTAGGAATCAAACTCAGGACCTCACGCTTGCCGGGCAGATGCTGTGCCCCTGAGCTAAATCCTCAGCCCCATTAAGTATTCTTGACTCCAAATTTCTAAGACCTTGCCTGGGGCAGTGAGTTTGGAAACCACCTGTGTGCTGAGCTGGCCTCAGCTGTACCCATGTCTTCCCTGGCCCGGGCTTCTACCCCAGAGCCCTCACAGTGAAGAACCCCTTCCTGAGAGGCTGGCATCCTTCGTGTTCATCTGTATGAACGTGTGAAGTAATGCTTTACCCCGCTGGTTCTCACGTTTGCATGGGTAGACATCAGCTGGGGTCTTGTTAAAATGTAAATTACAACATTTACCTTAATGTTGTCAGTGTTGTTGGCCCACAGATTATACTTAGAGCAGCAAGGCCCTGCAGCACATTCCCAGAACAGATTTACTTTTCTAAAAGCAAGTTTTTTTTTTAAAGAAACGATGCGCATAATATGAGCTATTATGAAAAGTAGACGGGAGAGGGCGCTGTCACAAAGCCCAGAAGACAAGTCGTGGTGCGGCCCCTTGGCGTGGCCGCAGTCCCTGTGTTACTGCCCGCCCCGCCCTCTGCGGCCTTTCTTCCCAAAGCCTAGGGTAACGGGGAGAAGCACGCTGCATTCAAGAAAATGTGTGTGGCAAGGGGTCGTATACCATGCCAAAGGCCAGGGGCCAGTACTTCCCTGAGCTAGCACAAAGCTGCCCTCCTTGATGTTCCCGGGGCTTTCATCGACTCGATGATGTTGCTAAAGAGCCTTGCGTGGTCTGCTGCGCATCCGCTTGTGGTGTTGGCTTCCCCGCATAATTCACTGTTAGCCTCGAAGTCTCTCCTGCCTTCACTTTGCGACTTTGCGCCCACCTTTCACTCCAGACCAGTGCTTTCCAACAGAAATGCAGCGGGAGCCACAGGCATGAACCTCGTATGTGATTATTCTCCATCAGTCATAGAAAACAATTTAAAGTGAATTTATTTAAATAATATACTTGATCTAAATCAATATATGTGTCATTTAATATATAATCAACAGGTTACTTTAACTACTTTTTCATACTGAGTGTTTCAAATCCAGTATATATTTTGAACAGCATATTTCATTTCAGACTAGTCACATTACTGGTGTCTGATTTTATGTATGTATATTTTATTTTAAACCACCTTCTACTCTGAGAAGTCAGTTTTTCACATTGATTAAGAACACTTCATGCCCTAATGACTGGGGCATTGAGCAAATTATTTAATAACCATCCTGTTCCTCAGTTTCTACATCTATACAATGGGGTGGTCCTAGTACAGTATTTCTACAGGGCTGCTGAAAGGATGCAGTGAAGTTACGCATATACACTGTGCTTGGTATAAGTAACTGAGAAATATTTTGTGTTCGTTTTTACTTTTGAGAACACAGTCTGTGTTACAGACATATAGTCAGGTGTACATTCCCGCCCCCTAAAACTTAAGATTCTTAAGGATTGTAGGATCATAAAAAAGAAACTTTCAATTCATAACAGATATAGAAGCACCTGAATACCAACTTCAGTCTTTACCGTTGCAAACGTGATCTTTGACTTAATACATTGTACCACCAGTGCTCTGTTTTCCCAGTACGTCTAGCGATTGGACCAGGGCCTGGCCTGTCCTAAGCAAGTGCTCTGCTACTGAGAGACAGCCGCATTCCTACCACTGCTTTTGGATGTGTTAATGCTGCAGGCAGGGGTGTATTTCTGCAACACTAATCGGTTCCTCTTTTGTTGTCTTAGGGTGAGTTTGTAGATGACGGGACTGAAACCCACTTCAGCGTGGGGAACCATGACTGTTACATAAAGGCAGTCAGCAGCGGGAAGCGGAAAGAAGGGATTATTCACACTCTCATTGTGGATGACAGAGAGATCCCAGAGATGCTTAAATGACGTCATGAATTTTCATCTTAAGAAACAAAGCCCAGAACTTTCTAATTACTGTGGTAATTAAATGTCTCAACATGTACTTGTCAGTACACTTATTCTGCAGTGTTTTTATTTTTTAGTTACTTGAAACTAATAATCCAAGGGTTAGGAAAAAACAAACTATGTACAGCATAATAGTTACTGCTCATTAAAAGAATGTAAAATATTTTAAAACCAAGTAGAAAATAAGATATGGACCAAATTCATTAATGTTTTATAATAGTAACCTTTCCTGTAATAAACACTACAAAATAAAATCAGTGCTGCTTGATTTTTTTCTATAAATGATGTCTGCGACTATATATATATACAATTGTAAGTATGTGTAATTATATATATGTAATTTTTTTTCAGTATTTTAGATTGAACCTAAGACCTACACAATGAACTACATCCCCAACCTCTTTTAAAATTTTTTATTGAAAGCCGGGTCTTGCAAAGTCACCAAGTTGCCCGGGCTGGCTTGAACTTGTCTCCTGCCTCGGTCTCCCAGAGCGCTGGAACTGTAGGTGTGTGCCCCCAGCCTGCACACCTTGCTGTGTTCATACAGCCTTCACCTGTGCAGACAGGCTGCCTCACTGACTAAAGTAGTTGGTTCGTAATCAATTAATATAACTGGAGAAAAAGGGAAACATTTTCCGTCTGGAAACACCAAATAGTATCACATAAGAACTTAAAGGGTGGCTTTCTAAAGATGTAGGTATCTCACAGTGAGGACCAAAAAAAATGAAACGCAAAACTTGGTTGTCCCACAATGCATCTGTGCATCCGCAGGCAAGGATTAAAAAGTGTGTTACGCCCCGTCTGGCACCCTCCCCACCGCCCGCAGGACATCAGTGCTTGACCGAGGTTGGCTTCCGTACTTTTACGGTCTCTGAGGCCGGAATGGGATTAGCCCGGGAGCAGAGCCTTGTGCAGGATTTGGATAGTTCACACCCATTGTCACGTGCTTCGCCTTTACGAGGAGAAGCGTTCGCTTTCTAGACTTGTACTCAGTATGGTCATCATTATTACATGGCTGTGTAGTTAATTAAAATTGCAGTTTAAAATTCTGTTCCCCAGTCTCACTAGCCACATACCCAGTCTCACTAGCCACATACCAAGTGAGCAAGTTGCCGCCGTCTTGGGCAGGGCAGCCGCAGACCATGCCATCGTCACCCAGGCTCTGCGTACAACCCTGGTCCACGCCCTGCCGCGGACCTAGGCGGCACTGAAGCCAGGTGGTTCCGACACTAAGACCCATGCCCTTTACAACTACTTCCCCACATTAACAATCTGCGAGAGATCTGGGGGCAGAGCGGAGACAGAACCAGACTAACCCCGGGAGAGGAGCTAAGGGCGAGAGAGCAAAGACGCGGCTGGGCAGCCTCGGCGAGGCAGGCAGGCAGCGCGCGAGGCGGCCAGAGGAGCGTATTGAAGCTGCTGGTGGCCTGCTCCAGGGTCTTTTTATGTTTATTTCTTCACAACTGGAAGCTCAATAAAAGTTTACAAAAATAACGCCACACTGCCCTTCCCACTTCCCCCTCTGTCCCCCGCTGCGCTTCACTACCCTGGAAAACCACGGGCACCGTAAACCAAGTGACACCGTAAGGCCTTTTTTTTTTCTTTTTGGTGTTTTTGAGACAGGGTCTCGCTGTGCAGTCCAGGCTGGCTTTGAGCTCACTTTGTAGCCCAGGCTGGTCTCGAACTCACAATGATCCTACTGCCTCAGCCTCCCGAGTGCTGGGATTATAGGCATGCGCCACCATGTCCGGCTGTGTAAGGCCTTTTAACGTTTCATTTTGGGTTTGTTTTTAGGGGTATGGGTATTGTGGTTTGTTTTTAATTTTTTCTTGAGTAAAGAGCTTCTTTTAAAGGCCGTATTTACTACAAAAAATGTTTTGCGCCATGCCCCCCAACACTGCAGATTCTGGAGGTATCTTGTTTTAAACTGTCGTTACTCTCGGTAAAATCCTGTGGTTGTCCTCAGTCCCGTATACCTAAGCAGACAAACACCTGGGGACAGTGTGATGCCGTCTTCTGGAAGACAACACTCTGGGAAGACTCAAAAAGGGAGTCAAGCTCTTTTCATCGCATTACAGGTGATCCCGCGCGGCGCGGAGACGGCCGAGAGTCTCGCCGATGTTCAGTTCCACGGCGGACCGCCCTGGCGCGAGCGGGACTAGATACAGCACGCAGTGTTTATTTCCATGACTTGTATTTTTCCTGTGGACTCCAAAGCTGTAGAGAGTAGCGTCCCAGTGCTGGAGGAGAATTGCCATGCACAGCAGTGCGGCTGATTCGCCCTCTCCACAGCCGTCTCTGCTACACCGTGGCGTCCCTGAGGGAAATAAACAGCTCTGTAGCCAGAGTGATGTGAGCATCACCAGCAAAGGACCGTGGGCTCTGTGCCTTGTGGTGCCTGCTCCCCCGGCAGGATGGGATGCCGATTTTGAAGCAGCTCCTTGCCAAACGTAATTATCCACTTTGCACTTCATTCCAGAAAGGTTGACTTTATATAAAATATAGAAACACTAGGTATTAATCAAAGGAATATTCAAGCACAACCAACACCTAGGTAGGCTGTTTGAAGAGGAAGGAATGCCTGTCGGGGAACTGCATATGTGCTGCCGTGGCAGTAGAAGTTCTAGGGTAATTTTCATATATGGTTTAGAGAAAGGACAGAAGATAAAGAGTTTGAGGGATGCTGGGGTGGTGGCACACGCTTGTAATCCTAGCACTCTGGAGGCTGAGAGGAGGATTGTTGGGAGTTCAAGACCAGCCTGGGTTATGAAGTGAGTGCGTAGCAAGACCCTGTCTCAAAAAGACAAAAAAATACAATATAGAGAGAATGTATAAGGAACATATAAGGGTAAGTATCAGAAGCCGGGCCTGGTGGTGCACACCTGTAATCCCAGGATTTGGCAGGCTGAGGCAGGAGGATCCTGGCAAGTTCAAGACAAGCCGGGGCTACAAAATGAGCTCAAGGCCAGCCTGAACCGCATAGCGAGATCCTGTCTCAAAAAGACAAAAAAAAAAAAAAAAAAAAAAAAAAAAAAAAAAAAAAAGTTTGAGGCAGGAGCTAAAGATCGGCAACGTAGGAAAGGGCTTTGCTGGAAAAAACTGGAATAATAAGCTCGTTCATAGCCCATAGTCCTAACTCAGCAAGTGCCCATTCCCCACGGAATAAAGGCCAGCCGCATAACCTGCACTGAATTCCCAGTTCGCTGCCTCCTTCCTGAAGTCCCCATCCCCCACTTTGAGCACCATTCTCGTCCCCTCCTCCGAGCCTCCACTCACCGCGTGATGTCTCCCTCGGGAGTGTCTGCTTTGCATCGCTCACGTTACAAGCACCTTCTCGAGCTCTGAATTGTGTAACAGTCTTCTTACTGAACCTAGACGTCAGTTCCTCTTCCCTAGGTTTATTTGCTGCCCGTTTTACAGCCACTCAGTGGCTGCCTATGGATATCTGATACTTTGTTCTCTACAGCTGAATTCTAATTTCTTACATCTTCATGAGTTACCTCCCCGGAATAACAGACTATGTGTCATTCATTGGTGACTTACAAACCCCTGCATGAGAAATCTAGTCAAAGTATTTGGGGAAAGGGAAATACATTCTATTTCAGTGATAGCTACTTCTTGGGCAGCTGGATTTCCCAGTGAGAGTTTCCAGGGAGCTTGTGACATAAAACACAAGGGGTCAGTACTAAATGCCAGTTTTTTCATTAGCTGCTATGGGAGGCTGCACTGTGCCCCTAAAATAAGTCTACCTGGAACCTCACCATGTGACCTTATTTGAAACAAGGACTTTTCTGGATATAACTAAGGAACACCGAAAGTCCAAGGTCCTGGGAGAAACGAGGCAGAACCCTCCGAGGAATGAGGTGTGTGAGCTCAGACTTAGGCTGCCGGTGCTGCGACAGCACACACTTCTGTAATTTTAAGCCACCAAGTCTGTAGTACTTTCTGAGGCAGCTTTGGGAAACTAGTGCTGCTGTTTAGTCCCACGTGGATGACGTGTAGTAAAACCTGAACAGTTATCTATTATAATTTTCTGGAGCACAGTGAGTTCACAGTAGGCAGAACCATACAGGGAGAACCTGTCTGAAAAAATTCGTATTTAAGTATAATCTCCAGTACATAATTCAACTATATGTGCTTTCGTAATACACTTGTGACTTAATAGTATTAGGTTACTCAGTCTCGTCTCTATATTAAACATAGTCATTGATACAAAGATTCACTTTAGATATCAGGAAAATGGCTCTAACTGACAGGAAAAAAAAATCCTACTACCTTAAAACGGTTTATCATATGTGAATAATAACAAATAAACTGTTTTGCTATTTTCAATGCCAGAAAATGAGAAAGGGATAAAAAATAGTGATGAAAACATAAAAAATTTTTTCGACAACAAATGACCATAAACTAGGTGGCTTATAAACAATAGCAATATATTCTCATGGTTCTAAAAGCAGGAGCGTGGAAGTCTAAGCCCAAGGCCCTAGCAGACCTGGTGCCTGATGAGGGCCTGGCTCCTGGTTCCCAGACGACCACCGCTGTGTCTTCATGTGGCAGAAGGGCGGTGGTCTCCTAGGCCTGTCTTCCAAGAGCACTAATCCCAGTCACAAGGACCCCACTCCCCGGGACCCAATCACGTCTCTGACGGGTGAGGGTTATAGCATGAATTTGTGGGGGAGTAAATAAATTAATAAATTCTGAGACCATAGTAATCTGCAGTAAAGAAATTCAAAATAGTGGACAGAAACATAGACGGCATAAAAGTCTCCTTTTTTATAGCATAACTGGACAGATAAAATGCATTCAGTAACTCACCATTCTGGCATAATCAAAGGATCAGGAAGCTACTACATTTCAAGTAGGAAAAAAAAAAAAAAGCCAATGACTTTGCTTTGTGGCAAAAACAAGCCAATGACTAAAAGTCACAAGTCAGAAACAGTAACTGAACCCTGGAAAGCGGTTTCAGAAAGAACCAAGGGCCTCACGCGTGCTTGCCAGGCGTAGCAGCAGCACAGGAGCGTAGAGGGAAGGGAAGAGAGAAGGATCAGCTTCTGCTTCCATGAGGCACTTGAAAGCCTAAATTTTCTCTCCTGCCTTTAATAATTTAAAAACTGAAAAAAAAATTTAAAAACTGAACCATGCACTTTTAACATGTTTTGTAACTGAACAATATCCACCGCAGGACTGTGATGCTTCAGAAAACAGAACCAAATACAGTAGGCTGTGTGACGGCCTCAGATTTCTGTCTAGAGTTACATTCTAGAGCCTGGAGCTGGGAGGAAGATTCTCAGCAAACCAGGACTTTCCCAGCAAGCTGAGATAAATGAATCCGAAATTCAGGAACCGAAGCAGGGTGGAAATAGTGAATCAGGGTTCCAAAGAGGAAGGAGCTTTGTAGAAA
This sequence comes from Dinomys branickii, assembly GCA_004027595.1. Lineage (NCBI taxonomy): Eukaryota > Metazoa > Chordata > Mammalia > Rodentia > Dinomyidae > Dinomys > Dinomys branickii. The sequence goes on along the minus strand of PVLD010003881.1, from coordinate 99,810 downwards.
AACAACCCAAGAAATATGTAGGAGGCCCCCTTGAGATCTAGCCAATTACTGAGAGGTATTTGTATAGATGAATTAAATCTCAGGAGAATAGGCAAAAAATTGGCTGTGTGAGCTGTAAGCCACACAGGCCCCAGGGCTCACACAGGCTGGGGATCCTCTGGGATTGCTCTAGCCGAGTAGAATCCTCATTGCCACTTTTTTTTTGAGACAAGGTCTGGCTATATGACTGGCCTTGAACTCACTATGGAGTCTAGGGTGGCCTTGAACTCAAAGCAATTCTCTTGTCTCAGCCTCCCAGATGCTGGGATTACAGACATGTGCCACCATATCCAGCATGCTAATTCTTGAAATTCAATAGACATGTCAAAAAAATCACATCTTATAGTCGATCTAAATTATACCTTGGGTTATCGCTACTTCAGGAATGTTCAAAGAAGAGAAACACAGACCTCAAAAAAGGCAGGAAGAGCCACAAGTGACTGAACTGCCTTCTCAGAGAAAGGCCACAGTGCTTCAGAAAAGGACAAAGTGACCAGCCATCATCACTGTAACGTACACATGGAGATCAGACAAGCTAAGAAACAGGAACTGGGGCAAATAAGCAGGAGAACAGCAAATGAGAGAGATGATGGGATTAGAGCACAAAAATATAAGTTATTATAGTTTTGTTCAATTACCTGAGGAAAATACAGTAGGAGGAGATAGAGGACATTAAAGAAGAACACACGGGAATATCTAGAGATGAAAGACAGTGTCTTTCATGAATGATTCACAGAGTAGGGTTGACAGATAAGGGCTGCAGAAGAAAAGCGAAACGAAGACCCACAGTATCCAACTGCCTGAAAAAGGAAGAGAAATAGAAAACCTGAATAGACACACTTCAATTTAAAAATGGAACTATAATTTTAAATTACCCCACAAAGAAGTCTTGAGATTCACATGCCTTCACTGGTGATTTCATCACACACTTAAAGAAAAATAATACTAGTCCTTTGTAAACAGTGCCAGAAAATTGCAGGAGAAAGGAACAGCCTTTATACTTATTTCATGAGATCAGTCCTGGGTAGGGGATATAGCTCAGTGGCACAAGCTCCTGCCTGGCAGGCACAAGGTCCTGAGTTCAATTCTCGGAACAAAAAAAAATTCAAGCCTGGTGTGGTGGCACACGCCTGTAATCCCAGCACTCAGGAGGCTGAAGCAGGAGGATAGTTGCAAGTTTGAGACCAGCCTGGGCTGCAAGGTGAGCTCAAGGCCAGCCTGAACTGCATACTGAGACTTTGTCTCAAAAAGACAAAAAAAAAAAAAAAAAAAAAAAAAAAAAAAAAAAAAAAAAAAAAAAAAAAAAAAAAAAAAAAAAAAAAAAAAAGCTAACATGAGACCAGCCCTTGCCTGATTCAAAACAATATTATGAGAAAAGTACAGATAAATATTTCTCATGACTTTAGACATCAAAATCCTGAATAAATACTAGTAAATCTCAAAGGCAACACAGTGTAATCACACGTGACTTTCCCAAGAGTTCACAGTAAATTTAACTTTTGATACAAATCAATATAATTTACCACATTAATAGAATAAAAGAGAACAAACAGGAGCAACCTACCAGGTTCAGATAAAAAAAAATTATCACCTACTTATGCAACGTAATCTCAGTAAACTAGTGGTTTTTTATTTTTTTTTTATTTTTATTTTTTGGCGAACTCTGCATTGGGCAACGAACACCACCGAGGCGATCCTTTCTCAGCAAACACGGATGCGGCCATCTTTTCCAGGATTATGAAACAAATTAAATTTGCGAGCTGAGGAACCACTGTACTTAGAATTTAATCAACCTGCACCCTAAACGCTATAAAACATTACTGAGAAAATAATGAAATAAATAAGTACAGAGTAATTCTGTAGTCACAGGTTATCGAACATTATAAGTTACTTCCTTTGTTAGTGCCTAGCCTCCTAGCTTCTTTCTGCATGAGCTCATTACTGGTACACAAGAATACTCTTGATTTGTGTGTGTTGATTTTCTATCCTGCTACCTTGATGGATCTATTTATTAAGTCTAGAAGTCATTTGATGAAACTGTTTTGTCTGTTCTGTTTAAAGAATTATGGCATCTGCCAAAAAAGGATACTTTGATTTCATTCTTTCCTATATGTTCCCTTTTATTTTTTTCCTTTGCCTGATTGCTCTGGCTAAAGCTTTGAGTACTGTATTGAACAGGAGTGGTGACAGCAGACATCCTTGTCTTTCCTGATTTAAGGAGAAAAGCTTTCAGTTTTTCCCCGTTTACTGTGATGTTGGCAATACATCTGTCATAAAAGGCTTTTATCAGGTTGAGATAAGGTGTTCCCATGCTTACTTTTTGAGTTTTATTTTTATCATGAATGAATACTGGATTTTGTCAAAGGCTTCTTCTGTGTCTCTGAGATGACTGCGTGATTTGTCCCCGTTTCTGTGACGTTTTACGTTTACTGATTGGCATATGTTGAGCCCTCACCCTTGCATCCTGGGAGGAAGCCTACTTGGTCGTGATGCATGATCGTTTATTTTCATGATTTGTGGTGCTCTGTTTGCCGGTATCTTGTTGAGTATTTTTGCACCTTTATTCGTCAAAGAGATTGTAGCTTTCCTTTCCAGTGCAGTGCTTGTCTGGTTTTGGAATCAAGGTAATGCTAGCTCCCAGGAATGACTCTGGGAGTACGTGTTCTTTCTCAGTTTTAGTAAAAAGTTTGAGGAATATTGGTGTTAGATTTTTCTTCCTGAAGTTCTTGTGGAATTTAGTGGCGAATCTTTCAAGTCCTCTGTTTTTTTTAACTGGCAGATTTATTTTAATACTGCCTAAATTTCATTATCTGTTATTGGATTATTCAGGGCTTTTATATCTTCTTGGCTCGGTTTTGTAACTAGGAATCTATCCATTTCTTCTTTTTCCACTTATAACTACATCGATATGGGGCTTCCCAGTAAGATTGGCAAGGGCTTGCCTACGTTGTTTACTCAAAAAATCAGCTTTTGATTCACCGATTCTTTGTATTTTTTTAGTCTTAATTTCATTATTTCTGTTCTGATCTTTATAATCTCCTCCCTTGCACTAGCTTTGGATTTGAATTATCCTTGTCTTCCCAGGATCTTCAGGTACATCATCAAGTTATTCATTTTGACTTGCTCTCTTTTTCTGATGTTGGCATTCGCAGCTACAGACTTCTCTCTTTGATGGCTTCCACTGTGGCCCATAAGTTCCTCTTCTTTTGTCTTTTTGAGATAGAGTCTTGCTGTGCAATTCAGGATGGCTTAACTTGAGCTCATTTTGTAGCCCAGGCTGGTCTCAAACTTGCAACAATTCTCCTGCCTCAGCCCCCCAAGTGCTGGGGTTACAGGTATGCACCGCTATGTCCAACCTGCCCAATAAGTTCTGATGTGGTGTATTGGCATTACTGTTTGATTCTAGGAACTGTCTAATTTCTTCCTTGATTTGTTCTTTGAACCATTAATGACTCAAGAGTGTATTATTTAATCTCCATGTGTGCATAATTTTTGTGGTTTCTCTTGCCATTGATTTATATTTTCAGCTGGGTGCGGTGGCACATGTCTGTAATGCCTTCATTCAGGGAGGCTGAGGCAAGAGGATTGTTGTGAGTTCAAGGCTACTGTGGGCTACAAAGTGAGCTGACGGGCAGCCTGCATAGGGAGACCCTGTGTCAAAAAGACAAAATAATAATAACATAATAATAGTAATGACATATTTTCATTGCACTATATGACAATACACATGACTAATTTTGATTCTTTTGTACTTATTTAGGCATGTTTTATGAGCTAGTATGTGGCCTATTTTGCAGAAAGATTCATGTGCTACTGGGAAGAATGTGTTTTGTGTTGTTGGGTGGAACAATTTGTAGATACCTATTAAGTCCATTTGTTTGAAGGTGTGGTTCAAACAAATGGACTTAAAAGATATCTTTGCTGATTTTGAAATTTTTTTGTCTACTTGATTTATTTGTGACAGTGAGGTGCTGCAACCCTCCACCATCACTCTGTTGATGTTTTCAAGTCGGGTGCACCAATATATACCGATGTTCCTCTGCATGTGTTTTCTTAACCAAGATGTAGTGACCCTTTTTCCCACTTCTGCTCAGTTTGTCTGAAAATATGACCATTATTCCTGCTTGTTTTCAGGCTCCCCTTGCATGGGATATTATTTGCCATCCTTTGACTTCTTTTTTAGCCCATGACTTTTTTGGATTAAATTTTGAAAAATATATTTACAGCATCCTATTAGGTTTTTAAAAAATCTAATCTTCCAATCTATGGTTTTTGCTTGGAGCAGAGGCTGCTCACTGAGAGTTATCACTGAGAGGTTCTGACTTGTTCCCACCCTTGCACTGTTCTCCTGTTGCTGACCCCTTTCCCTTTTTGGCTGCTCCTCTACCTGACTTACTCATTCCACGAGACTTTTCTGTATGTTGTCTTTTTTCAGGAGATGCTAGAGAATTTTTTGGAGTGCTTGTGGGTGATCATGAATTTCCTAAGGTGTTCTGTGTTAGGGGATGACCTTATTTCCCCATTAATTTTGAAAGACAGTTTTGCAGGATCTATCAGTCTGGGTTGGAAGCTGTTCTCTTTTAGAGCTGGAAACACTTCACTCCAACGTCTCCTAGCCTTTAAGGTTTATATTGAGAAATCTGCTGTAACTCCAATGGGTTTACCCTCGTAAGTGACTTGTTGCTTTTTCTAACTGCTTTTAAATTCTGTCCTTGGGTTGGACATCTGCAATTTTCATTACGGTATGTCATGGAGAAGTTATTTTCTGATCATGGCTATTTGGAAATATGGATACCTCACTTACCTGTATGTCAAATTCTTTCCCCATATTTGGAAAGTTTTCTGCTATTATGACTGTGAATAGGTTTTTATGTCATTTGATTTTTCACTAATCAGATTAATCTTGGCCTTGGCGTCATGTAGCAGCTGTTGGATCCATTTTTCGTGATCGCTTCTCCTTCTTCTTCTCCTTCTCCTCCTCCTTTTCCTTTTTGAGACCGGGTCTTGCTATGCAGATCAGGCTGGCCTTGGGCTCACCCTGTTTGTTTGTTTGTTTGTTTGGGTATTGGGAATCGAACTCAGGATCTTGCGCTTGCCAGGCAGACACTTGTGCCACTGAGCCACATCCCTGGCCCCCTTGAGCTCACTTTGTAGCCCAGGCTGGTCTCAAACTTGCAACGAATCTCCTGCCTCAGCCTCCTGAGTGCTGGAACTACAGGTGCGCACCACTACTCCCGGCTCACTTACCATTATCTCTGAGTATATGGTTCCACGCATCAACCCTGTCCTCTAGTTCTGACACTCTGTCCTCACACTGATCACTTCTGCTGCACAAACTTTCAAAGAATGTATCTCCTGGACTTCCATTTGGTACCTGTTCAAGAACTCTCATTCTTTGCTATAGTGGTCATTCTGTTTCGTATCATTTTGCTGAGTTCAGTAGCTTGTTATTAGTGTCTTCTGTAAACTCACTTTTTAAAATTAATTCTGTTCACTTGTACCATCTCTGAGCTTGCCAAGCGCCTTACAGATCTGTTATCTCATCATGTAATCCAGCTGTTTGACTTTTTTCTCCCCATTGATGCCACAAGAACCAGCTTTGGGGGAGGTGAGAGTGCTGCGAAGCAATCTCTGTCTTGCTTGCTTGCTTGCTTGCTTGCACTCTTTCTTTCCTTTTGGTGTGTTCAGGGTCGAGGGATGATTATAGTGGGAAGACTTTGTGGCTAGTGTGGAGATCTCTTTATGCGGTGTCCGTTCTCCAGTGCTGCACTCTGGGTGTGGCTAACTGTCTTTTGTCTTTGCCTCTGTCCCAAGATCTGACCGCCTCTGTTACTTTCCACACCGCAAGGTGCAGTGTAGTTGGCCCGGCAGCCAGGTCTCTCGTTAGCAGAAGCAGGTCCCCTTCCCTGGGAGCCAGGGCCGCTGCTCCAGACTGCTTTATCCTCTGCTCCACAGGGTGCTCAGTGTCTCCAACTTCTTTATCCTTTCCGGTTTTCCTGTCATATCGCCCCCAACTCCCAGAGATCTTTGTCCCGACCACATTACTGCTTTCTAGTGTCTCCATTCCTGGTCCCTGAGAGGCTGCATTTCGCTGCCACTCTTGACGCTGCCGTTTTTAATCTGGTTATCTATCTATCTATCATCTATCTATCAATTACCTATCACTACCTATCAACTATCATCTATCTACCACCTCGTTACCTACCAATCATCCGTCATCTATTGATAAAGGTGCTGCATTCAGTGTACATGAAGAATTCTTCTGATTTGATAGTCAAAAGTAAAACAATCTATTTTCTAAAAAATGGTCACGCTAGTTAAATATATATTTCATGAAAGACACCTAAATGACCTCTAGGTATCTGAAAAGATGGTTAACATAATTAGTCCCTAATAAGCATTATGGAAATATAATTAAGACCATAATGAGGATCAATTATATAGCCACTCAAGTGGCTACAACTAAACTGACATCATCAAGCATTTTTGGAGATACAGCCAGCTGGGACTCTGGTACCTCACCATGCATTGCTGGAAGCAGATATGCTATAGCTACTCTGGAAAGCATTTAGGGCAATTTCACACATGATTACTACACTGTCTCGATAGGATGCTGCAATTCCGCTTGGGACAAATGAATCACATGGTCACAGAAAAATTTATAATTGAATATTCATAGAATTTGCAGTTAAATAATAATCCCAATCTGGGATGCACCCAAATGTGACTCCACAGTTGCGTAGAGAAATTCTAGTATATCCATATAATGTAGTATTACTTCCTGATATTCACACCCTTGCATAATCCCCCCTCTTTGAGTAGTTTCTAAAAATAAAATGTCTAGTTGATAAGGGATGTCACGTCTGAGACGACATTAGTACTGATCATATTACCGTGCTAACAGATTCTCTCCATTGCTTGCTTTTTGCTACCATGACTGATGGTGGTTTTTTGTCCCAGGGATTTGACCCTGAGCTTTATACATGCTAAGCACATGCTCTAGCACTGAGCCCCTCTGGCTGGTATCAGTGAAGTAAACTGCCATCTTTTGTCACTCAACAAACTGAATATGGGCTCTGCACGACAATCGCTTGGTATCAGAAGTCACTGGCACAACAACTCAAAAGTCACTGAATCTCGCCAGCAATCACACTAAGCAAGGTTGGAAGTGACCTCTTCCCAATGTACCTTTACTGGCTGATCCTTTATTTGCAGGCTTGTAAGCAACCCTTGTGTAAGCCATGCTGACATCACCGAGCCACAGAAACTATGCAACAAATGTGCTTTTGTTGGGGGGTGGGCAGTACTGGGGATTGAACCCAGGGCCTTTTCACCCTGAACAACATCTGCAGCCCTCGTTTATTTTTTAAATTTTGAGACAGAATGTCACTGAATTGCTAAATTGCCCATGCTGGGCTTCAAATTGTGGTTCTCCTGCCTCAGCCTCCAGAGGGGCTGAGAATATAAATGTGTGCTACCACACTCTGACAATGTATGTGGTTTTGAGAGAGAACAAATAGTCAATTTGTTATGAGGTGAAAGGTAACTAATACACCCATGAACAGAAAGGAAGAATCTGAGGACACAGCCACTGTACCCATTTTCTGAACTGTCTCTCTGGCAGACAACTGGTTTTCTTTCCTTCATTGCCTTGCGGAGTGTCACGTAAGTATGAATGCTCAGTACCTAGAGGTTCCTTAGGGTTATTTAGGAACCACCCACAGACACATCTTGGTAGAATAAGGATAGAGTGAACTTTCCTGTGACAAAAACATTCTTATCTCAGGAGAACCCTACAAGATTTCAGGGGACTAATCAAAAACATGAGTGGATAAAACATGTGACTGCAAGGAAAATTTCACTGATAAAAACAAAACCTAAAGATGTTGATGAAAGACAGGACAAAAGCTAACTATGGTAGAACTGTGGTGGAGTTTGAAGGGAGGAATTAGTATTCAGGAGACAATCCTTTGCAAAAACCTGAAAGGATGGTAAAGAGAAAAGTGGGATTAAAAACTAGAGTTCCATCTGAATAAAAATTACTTTGAAAAAAGAGAACAGGGAAGCTTTCCAAGCAGAATGAAATTCTACTGCTATCTGGGACTCAGTGGCTTGTGTTACCAAAGAAACGTCTAGATAGATGACACTGATTACATGCAAAAGTACTTTTAAAGGGTCACACATTTCCTAGAGTACACAAATAAAGATTTGACATTGTTTTCGTAGTTTTCTCACAGTGTTTGTCCTACAAGTATTCAATAAATATCCACTAAATGAATTAATATTCACCAACTTTTTATGCTTTGAATAAAATGAGGAAGTCTCTGAAAAAATAAACAGAATCTGCCAGCCATGTGACCTGTGCTTCACATCACCTTCTAACTGTTATACTAGGTCACATATTTGGCTAAACCTCACTATAAGAAGGAACAATCCTGTGTGATGGACACAGTACCTTAGCTAGGTCTTCTCACCCATGAACCTAGCTGCAAAGGAGTCTAGCCAATACAATTTTGTTTTAGGTTCCATGTTTTGTGCAAGGGACTGGGTTCTGGAAATCAGATGGTACAGATGTTGAGCTAAGCCTGGTCCTGCAGCTCCTAGTGTAAATTCCTTCAGTATATTCAGTAGGTCAGAACTAACAAATCAAACACACTCGCCTATAAACATGCATGCATACACATGTGCACTCTGTGGACAACACAATTCTAGAGACAATGAACCACAATGAAAAGAAACGTAATGTGTGTGACGATGGCTGCCCAGAGGGAGAGCTCTTCTTATTGCATAGAGTGATTCTGTGTCGTTCTACAAGCTAAGAGGTGGGAGGCCAGGTGTCTAGTCCTGACTTCCACTAACTGGAGATACCGCCTTTAGATAAACACTATCACAGAAATCATTACTCCCACTGTAGAACTGTATTCCAGTTTTGATGCTTAGGGAGGAAACTACTCTAGAATTACATGATTCCTAATAGAAAAGAGTGTCCTAGACAGATCCTGCAGACACATTTGTCATAATGGCTTTTCCTTCTCTGCCTCCCTCTTCTTGGTGCTGGGGACTGAACTCCAAGCGTGCTAAGCTCCTGCTTTACCACTGAGCACGCTCCCCTCCCCTGCCTTTCACTTCAGTGATGCAATGGCCCTATCTCCTGATGGCCCTTCTCCCCATTTAATCCCTACTGCTGCTAAACTTTCTTCTAAAACAACTAGTTGAGAACTGATGGCAGCTTCCCTAGGAATCTCCTAAGAACCCTCCAGCCCCCTCTCGCCCAGCGGCACCCCCAGCTCCCTTCAGTGCTGCTCTCCTGGGCAGCGACAGACAGCACACTCGCTCCTGGCCAGTGTGGCTCACTAGGCTTTCACAACCGCCCCCGATGTAGAAACTGTTCATCAACAGATGGGGAGATAAGTAAAGCTGTGTGACGCTTACTCTGTGGAATACACCTCAGCAACAGTCACCAATGCAGGCAGCACGGATCAACCCCCAAAACACTACGCTGAGTAAGGGGGAGACACTAAAGCACACACTGTGCTATTCCATTTGTGATTCTAGAAGAAACAGAACTTAATCTAAAGTGGCAGAAATCTCACCAGTGATTGCCTTGGGGCAGGAGTTTGAACTAACTGAAACCAGCAGGAAGGTATTTTCTTTCCTTTTTTTTTTTTTTCTTGTGGTACCGGGGATTGAACTCAGGACCTTGAGGAAGGTATTTTCTGACTAGAGATCTGGAGTAGGGGTCAATAGATTAGATAGAGAGATATACAGGCAGATAGGTACTAAAACTGGTCAACCCACGTGATTAACTTGTATATTATTATGTGAATATTATCTTTTATTAAAGTTCAGCAAGCTGAGTGTGGTAGCACATGCCTGTTATCCTAGCACTTGGGAGGCTGAGGCAGGAGGGTTACTGTGAGTTTGAGGCCAGCTTGGACTATAAAAGTGAGTTCAAGGCCAGCCTGGACTACATAATGAAACTTTGTTTCAAAAAGACAACACACACACACACACACACACACACACACACACACACACACGTTCAGCAAAAGATTCAGGGGTGGGGTGAGGTACAAGAGATAGAATTGGCAGCTGATCTAAACCGTTACCCTGGGAAAGTTGGAATATAATATAAAACACTGCTCTCCCTAGACGGGCTCCCGCTAATGTACATATGGAACATCTACGGATCCGCTATGCACGAAGTGAGCTGTCCTTGTTACCAGTACTGCTGAGTGTAAACCCCTGACTGTCAGGGTCATGGCGCTGAGAGGCATGTGACCTGGAGTGGCTTCCTGGGCAGGGGGACACCTGTTAGACAGAAAACACACCAGGATTGGAGATGCGCGCTTCTCTGAGCCTCCAGTGATCCACCCCAGCACCATCCTTGCTTTTCTCGGGCGCGCCCCATGGAACGGAGGGGCACTGCGCTCTGGCGGCACGGTAGGGTTTGCGTGTACTGTGCGTATCTAGGAAACTGTTAACTGTACACTCTGTTCTTCAAAGCAACACCAAAAGCCCCCAATACCGGCCATGTTAGACCCCCAGGGGAAGGCACGAGTGCTGTGCGCACAGTTACTCACCTCCCGTCAGTCCTCTTCGTCGTCAGTACCCTCCGCTGCTTTGCCCCGAGCTGCGCCCATGCGCACTCTTTCTGGAGCAGAAAGATGAAGGCAGCCGTGGTGATAGAACAGTCTATACCCACGCGCTGCTCTGCACGCCAGATGGCTAACACGCTCATCGGGTCGAATCGCTGCCCTACTGATGTCACCACGGCAACGCCTTCCGCTGCCTGCGACAGGGTCCGTTTTCTTGGCACAGTCACCGACAGGGCGTCAGGGTCCCCTGGACTATCCCTTGTTCGGTCACTAGAGGGCACTTCATCTTATCGTCCCAACTCACCCAGGCAGAATTTTCAAGCAAAGCTAACAAGTTTCCCTCCAATTCTAATGGTCAAGGGAAAACAATTCTAGTGGTTTCTCCAAACAAGTAACTCTCATAATTCATCGGAAAACATGGGAGAAAGAGCTACACAAACTTCCTGTCTGGCTCTGAGACAGCCTAACCTGGATCAGGGTACAGGTTCAATATCCCCTAATCCGAATATCCAAAGTCTGAAATGCTACAAAATCTGAAAGTTTTTGAACAGCAACACAACACCACAGTGGAAAGTTTCACACCTGACCTCATGTGATGGGCTGCAGTCAAAGCTTCCGTGCCCTGAAAGGAATGCATCACATCCCCTTCAGGCTGTGTGTAGAGGGTGTACTGAAACATCAATGAATTCTGCACTTAGACCTGGGCCCCCTCCCCAGCACATTATTCTATGTACATGAATATTCCGAAGGCAAAGGAAAAACCTGAGAGCTGAGACAATTCTGCCGCAGGCATTTTGGTAAGAGATACTCGATCTGTCTTAGTTCTTCCTATTTCCCTTTCTTCTTTCTCCTCTTATCGTTTATCCTGTCCTCTGCTCGCTCCCCGCAGAGCTAATAAAAGGGGAAACTGCATCAGTACTTCCCAGCTATTCATTCTGCAGATTGCATGCTGGGGTTTTAAGTTTAATGCAGAAGAGCTGTTCCTGCTACCGGGCAGTCATGTGCCCCCACTGCTGCCCAGCAGACCCCTCTGGGGACATGTGCTGCCTTGTGCTGTACAGGTCTTGTCAGCTGGGACCTGCTCATTTACCCAGGACCTGGTCCTACAGGATTCAGCAGCACACACACACACACACACACACACACACACACTGACCTGTTTGTAACGCTCCTCAAAATATGTGCCAGTCTCATTGCTACAAGTGTACCTGACCCATCAAATAGGAGCTGCACAAAACACGCTCCTGATAAGCAGGAAGAATGTGCTTTGTCTGTCTTAAACCACTCAACATTCCATATACGTTGTAACCCCTGCTTCCTGAAGAGCAGTGTGGAAAGCAGGTAGTCTAAGCTCTTTAGTGGATGGTTGAAAAAGCAGTGATTCTAGGAAAGTTGAACAACCATCTGGTGTCCAGTGGCCTCCAATTGCATATTCTTTGACACCATACGCTGTCTCTTTTTAAATACTCCAAGTATTCAAAAGAGAGGCACATTTATTCTCCGGGAAATAAAAATAAAAGCTTACAGCACACATACGAATGAAGTTTGATAAGTTAATGACATCTGTTTATGTTTCTAGGAGGTAGGTTGAGGTTCAAGGAAATGACGAGCTTCTATTTACTTCTTGGGGAAAACTCTGAAGTAAAAGCCAACCACAAAAACCCTGGCTCTCCGAGCTCGTGTCTTAGAGTTCTTTTCCCACAAAACAATATGCCTTCATTTATTTTCAGCCTCTTTAAGAATTTCACAAGGACGGGCTGGAGGTACAGCTCAGTGGGGTAAGTGCTTGCCGCTAAGCACTAAGGCCCTGAGTTCGATCTTCCCCGGTCCCGGGAAAAAAAAAAAAGAATTTCACAAGGAAGTTAGTCATCCTTATTTTCCCCAGTCCCTCACCTCCCAAAATGTGCTAGCTTTATGTTTGAAGCCAGTGGTGGCGAAGCTACAGCACCCATGCTGCCGTGGGCTGTTTGTACCTCTGAAAGCTCTAGGTTTGCCATCCATGTTTTAAGTGATCTGAGGCCATTAAAGTACTGAAGAGCCAGGCATGGTGGTGCACGCCTGTAATCCCAGCACTCAGGAGGCTGAGACGGGAGGATCATTGCGAGTTCGAGACCAACCTGGGCTACAAAGTGAGCTCAAGGCCAGCCTGAACTGCATAGTGAGACCCTGTCCCCCCACCAAAAAAATGATTTTTAGAAGTATTAATACTTGAGATCCCTCCTTGTAAACCTACTTGTCTTTTCAGATTTTGATAGGAGCCATCATACATTGGGCCTCCAGCATTTAAAACAATCTAAAAGAAAACAGAAATGAGAAGAAGGGGTAAAGCCCTGTAGCGGATTGACAACTGGTGGCCAACTTATAACCCTCAGCTGAACTGAGCAAGCGGTCGCTGGGTGTGGGAGGCCCACCTGGGGATTGTTGCCAGCAGCATGAGAGGCAGAACTGGAGGAGAGGCTAGGCTGCTGGGAACAGCTCACGGAAGCTGGAAGGAGCTACTGGTTTTTTGGAGGAGTTTGTCATGCTGGCTTTCCTGATGAACTTGGCTGCTTTCACCTTCCAAGGAGCTCAGGATCTTGGCACCGAGAATGGCTTTGGTTCACTTTTGGGGCGCTCTGCTCCTCACTTTGAGCATCGCTTCCTGGCTCCAGAGGGGAAGATGGTGCACTGCTGGTCTCCAGGATGAGCTTGCTGCATTGGCTTCTCTGACGGGAACTCGACCATCTTGATCATCGGAGGAGCTCGAGACCATACTATTGCTGAGGATGGCTGTGGTGCTTTTCAGGGAGCTCTGGTTCTTACTTTGCACATCACTTTCTGGCTCCAGTGCAGATCCCTCAGCCTGCTAGCACAGATCCTCTATCCTGCTGTCAGACTTCTTAGATTCAACCACTGACCTTTGGGCTTCCCAGCGCAGATCTGTGAAACAGGCCTGCATGAGCTGTTGTTGTGGGCTCTGGGCCTCCAGTTGGCTTCGTGAGAGGCATTGTTATGAGCTCTAGGTTTTCAGGCGGACTCATGCAGGACATTTCCGTGGGATTCAGGCCCTCAGCTGGATTCCTTGGTCTTAGTGTGTGGACAGATTTCCTGCACTCTCTTGTATGATCCTTTTTATTTGCATATGTTGAACCATTCTTGCATCCCTGGGATGAAGCCTACTCGGTCATGATTTTTTTTTTTTTGTTTTTTGATCTGTTGTTGCCAATATCTTACTGAGGATTTTTGCATCTATATTCATTACAGATTGGCCTATAGTTCTATTTTCTAGTTGGGTTCTTGTCTGAATCAAAGTAATGCTAACTTCTATGAATTACTTTGGGAGTATGCTTCCCTTTCAATTTCATTAGAGTTTGAGTAGTACTGGCTTAGGTCTTCCCTGAAGTTCTTGTAAAATTCAGCAGTGAATCCACTGGGGTCCAGGCTTTTCTTAGTTGCTAAGTTTATTACTGCTTAAATTTTATTGCGTTATTGGATTATTTAGGATTTTTAAATCTCAGTTCAGTTTTGGCAATTCGTGTGTATCTAGGAATCTCCAGTTTATTGGCACTTAAGACATCTGAAGTACTTGCTAATAATTTTGTGCATTTTTGCAATGTCTGTTGTGATTTTACCGTTTTTATTTCTAATTGCATAATTTTGGGTCTTTTTTCTTGTCTTTTTTTAGTAAGAATGGCTGACAGTTTGTCTATTTTTATTCTTTCAAACAACCAGCTCTTTGACTCATTCTTTGTGGATGTTTTTGTTTTTTTGAGACAGGGTCTTCCTATGTAGCCCAAACTGATCCTGAATTCACTATGTAGCCTGGGATGGCCTGGAATTCACAGCAATCCTCCTGCCTCTGCCTCTTGAGTACTGAGATTACACGTGTGTGGCACCATGCCTTGTGTTGTTTTCTTAAGCCTCAGTTTCATCAATTTCTGCTCTGATCTTTATAAAGATGTTCTTGCTTATAGCAGCTTTAGATGTGCATTGTTCTTTTTTCTCTAGGATCTTGAGGAACATCATTTGGTTATTTATTTTAGCCTGCTCTGATTTGCAATGTGAACATTCATAGGTATAAAATTCCCCATTAGGCTGCCTTTCATTTATCTTACAAATTCTGGTAGATTTTGATAATGATATGTTATGAAGTTCTCTGATCATTAATATTTGGGTTTTTAATCAGACTATATGCCTCACTTATTTGTATGTCAAATTTCTTACCCACATTTGGAATGTTTTGTGGTGTTATTTCTGTAAACAGGTTTTCTGGGCCATTTGTATTGTATTCTGATTTTTCACTAATTCCAACTAATCTTAGTCTTTCCATAATCTAGCAGTTGGTTAAATACATTTTTCATGTTCTTTTTTAAGGTACCTCTGAATAACAGACCTCTTGACAGCAGCCCTGTCTTCTGGTTTTCACACTGTCCACCCCTTGGTTGCTTATGCTGCCCAAATTTTCAATACAAATTTTAATCTCTTGAATTTGTTTGGTTCCTTTTTATAGACTCTTAGTTCTTGGCTAAACTGGCTGTTCATACTTTGTATCATTTTGTTTAGTTTGGCTAGGTTTTTACTGGTGTCTTCTATAAACTCACCGATTGCTAATTAAATGCCTTATCTCTTTAGTTAATACTTCACTGACCACCCTATTTTCTTTGATCTCCTCTGTTACACATCTGAATAACGTGGCTGTGTGGCTTTTGATTTCCTCCCTTGATACCTCATGGACCGCTCTGGGGAGCTAGGGTTTTGGGGGCATTTTGCTATCTTCTCTTAAAACTTGTTGTCCTAAAGTTTGCAGGTTGATCACAGCAGAAGACTTTATTGCTAATACTGAGACCTCTTTAGTGTCTGCTTTTCAGCAATGCACTCTGAGTAGAGCTAACTACAGACCTTTGCCTCTGTCCCAAGATTCAACTACCTGCATTTATTTGGGAGGGGAAGTGGCAGTGTACTGGCCCCAGCACCAGCCTTCTGGGAACAGGCCATGGTAGTGTCAACGACACAAGGGCAATCCCGATATTGGCACCCAAGAGGGAGGGGCAAGATAGCAGGGTGGTAAGCAGCTGAGAAGGAACCTCTGAGAGTTGCTGTCCAGATGCAACTTGGGGAGATAGGAGGGAAGTCGGTCCAATGGGCCCAGGAAGGATCTGAGACATGAATTGAAGCCCTGGAATGAAGAAAGTGCAACGAAGAAGGAGGTACCCAATGGCGCCTTCTCCGCAAGACGAGAAACACTATGCAAAAGGAGCAGCCCAAACCTGCAGACACGTGGCAAGCACTGGTGACCACAAAGGCCTCCAAGGAGACACAGCAGACGTGGAGGACTGCACTAGCTGCCAGTGAGCGCCGAGGACTCAGAATCCCGCACGAGAGAGCCACTGGCCAGAAACTATTTTGGAGGCGGGTGGATAGAGCCCAGAACTCAGAATGGCTGATGGCCCCATCTAGCAGCTCCTAGCTAGACTAAGGCTCGAGGAAGGTGCACTGACGGCTGCTAGCTGCCAGAGTGTGCAGGCTTGCCAGCCTTTTAGGGTAAACCAACATGAATCAAGTCTCCATGCGCTGTCTGCCAGTGACAGCAGAGGCAAACTCGGAAGTGGACTGCTTTTCCCCTATTTTTTGTTGTTGTAGTTCTTTTGTCTTTTTGATACAGGGTCTTGCTTGTTCAGGCTGGCCTTAAGCTCACTTTGTAGCAGGCTGGTCTCAAACTCACAATGATCTTCCTGCCTCAGCCTCCAAGTGCTAGGATTACAGGCATGTGCCACCATGCCTGGCAAGAGATAGGATCTTACAGGAGCCTCAAAAACCAAAAACCAGCTATACCTGGAAGATAACTAGGACAAGCAGTTATTTCCTAAGGGTTCTAAGTACTAGAAAAAAAGTCCCACTATAGGCAATGTACAAACATCACCCAGGAATTAAAAAAAAAAAGAAAGAAAATGAGAAGACACTTAAGATACAACTCCGAATATCACCAAAGGCAAACCCAGGGGGTAATGAGGTGGGATAATAAAAAAACCACCCACCTGGCCTCTCTGAAGCGGTGACAACAAAAGCAATTGAATGAGGCTCTAGGAAAAAAATCAAATCAGAAATAATTTATCAGACAACTGCATGGTGTCCACAATGAAAACCACGCTTAGTGATCTAGAGCAGATACAGACAAGAAAATAGAGGTGCTTAAGAAAATTATGGAAGCTGTGAATGCTCAGAATAGCAAAGAAACTGAATCCATATGGCAGATTCAAGCAGATACCCAGGAGAATACAAATTCCATTGCAAGTATCCACAGCAGATCAAGCCAATGTGAGGACAGGATCTCAGATACAAAAGACAGGATTACAGTTAGTGCTCACGAAAAGAAAGATTTCTAAAAAATAGCAGGAGGTTGATACAGCAGCTGCTGGATGATGGGAAGAAGAATACCTTAAGATTGATTAGAGTCCATGAAAAAGCAGGAGGTAGCACTAATGATATAAAAAAACTTCACAGAAGTCATGGCAGAAGATTTCCCAGGTAGAGAAAAAGAATTTGACATACTGTGAGGCATATAGAACTCTAAATGGCCATGACCAAAACAAACAAACAAACAAAAACTATAGCTAGGCATATATCATAGTCAAGAATCCAGAAATTCAACACAAGAACAGAATATTAAAAGAAACAAATCACCTTAAAAGCTCATCAGAATCATTGCTGATTTCTCAGCACAAACACTGAAGTGAAGGACAGCTTGGAGTACAGTGCTGCAAGATCTAAAGGAAAACACCCTTTGACCCAGACTGACACACTCCACAAAGCTATCTTTCAGAACTGATGGAGAAATAAGATTACTTCCATGACAAACAACAGCTGAGGAAATTTATGACCACCAAACCACCTCTCCAAAATGTTTTGAAGGATGTTCTAGATAGAGAAAATAAGGACTACAACCCTGTGAACCCAACAGAAGGAATCCACCACGCAAGGCAAACAGGGAGGGGAAAAAAAGAGGTGCCAACAACAGAGAAATAACATGACAACGTTATTGGCACACAGAGCAATTCTAAGTAACAGCTATACCACCATGTCAGAAATAATAATATCAGCAATAGTAATAATGTCATGGGCAAACTGGCCATTAACATACCCTGAGAATGAGTAATGTAGTACCTCTACTCGTAGAAAAGATATGTGTAATTATAGTATAAATACTAAGACAAATAAAATACTGACATATAGCAAGTATCTATCTAATGTAACCACCCAAGCTGGATTTAACTTGCAATCCTCCTGCCTCAGCCTCCCATAGTGCTGGGATCATGGGTACGTGCTACCACGCCTGGCGTCAGCATGTCTCTATCCCTAGTTTTATGTTACTCTGCCTACCCCAGAGGGAGTGAAACAGGTATTATTAGCCCCATTTTATAAAGTGGGAAACTCAGAACCATAGAAATTAGAACAAATTCCTTATTCAGGGGTCACAAGGGTAGAGCTAGATTGCTTAGGTCCAGGATCTACCTATACACAGGAAGTGTTGCTCAAGAATTACTTATTCAATAAAGTCATTTTCTCTTTCCACATGTAAGCAGACACAAATTCTGACCTCAGGTATGGAAACATACAGTTGCTAAAACATCATTTGGGGGGCATGTGGGGAACAAAAATAGTATTTTAGGGTAAGATCCACAAGGTTGGTCAGAATGCTCAAGGCCAAAGCACTGCATGACCAGTGTCACCAGCTCTTGTACAAAAAACTTCCCATACCCTACAGTCCTAAAGATCCCAGGATGGTGAGTCTGTGTCTTTTTTCTGCTTTCCTTCTTAGCCAGAGATAGGTAATTCAGCAAGCACACAGGCGTGCTTGCAAGGTATGTCCAGCAGCAGAGCCGCCACCCTAGATATCTGGAGGGTCAGACCCAGTACTGCTGGGGACGCTCCTGGCATTTCGTTTTCTTGCTGTTGAAAACATTCATATTCACCTGCATTTTTTAAAAAACTCAAACCTCTTTATTGGAGCTAGGGAGACCCTGCTGTAAACAGTGGCTGTCACTGCTTCCTGGAAATGCTCACCATTCTTCAAATCACTGACCTGTGGCCTGGCATACACAAGCGGGACTGTGACTAGTCAAGTATCTTGGAAAGACTCTTTATACAGCCCCATTTCTGGAACTCTCACTAAGTCTGCAGAAGTTCAGGGAGTAAGGAATTCAGAGGCTAAGCCCTAGCGCATTTGTTATGTCCAAGAAATTGGCCTGCTCTGAGAATCTGTCTCATGGAAGAGAGCTCTAAAAATGGCCACTGCCTGGCACTGGTTCAGAGGTCAAGTAACTAGCTAGCTAATAAGGCATCCTCCCAGGCTCCAGCGTACCTCGCAAAGGCCTCGAAAACCTGACAGTGGCACCTCCTTCCCTCAGGCTCCTGCCAGAGTCCCTGAGAGCCCCCACAATGTGGCGGATAGGCTCAGGAAGCCAGGAGAGGAGCTGAGCTCTGCGTCTCAGCCCATCGCTCCTTAGGTTGGTCAGTCTATCCACTTGGCCATTTCTTTTCTTTTTTGAGGGGCGGGAGTATGAGACATGGTCTCATTCTGTAATCCAGGCTGGCCTTGAATCATTATGCATCCCAGGCTGGTCTCGAACTTGTGGTAATCCTGCCTCAACTTCCAAGTGCTGGGATTACAGGGTGTGCCAGCATGCCCAGCTTCTTGGCCATTTCTTGGAGTCCTAGTACCAAGTTTCAAAGGCCTGTGATGCTTACAAAGAAGAGGCCCACACATCCCAAGAATAGCCAAAACCAGCTCACCCGTTTATTTGACTGAGAACATTAAGGACAACAAAATTAAACAATCTTTAATAAAATTCCTACAGAAAACTCAGTCAGAGGGCAAGTACTGTTGTCTTTCCCAAATCACTGAGGATTGAGAGCTCCCAATATTCTTTGGAGAATAAGCAGCAGTTTTGCTGGATGTTGCCAGTGCTCAGAGCACCCATCTGCACATTCGCACCAGTAGTCCCTATTGCACGTATGAGCATTTGCCACCTAGTACCCTAAATATACGGTACCTCAACAAACACATCACAGGTTTCCACATGGCACGAAGCCATTTCAGTCTGAACTAATATCCTTGAAAACTCACATTATCGTAAGTTTTAATAAATACAATAAGAACAATCGGCATTTTACTAAAATATTGAATTTTAAATCTGGAGTTTATTCCATAAATAGGTTCCTCTTTATTTGTTTGCTTTCTTGGATACATTTGCTCAAATTTTATGCTCTATGAAGTGAACTCCTTCATAGATATCATATAAAAACTGTATTAATATGTGCCTCATTACAGAGGCAGATGGAAGAACTGGATCTCACAGTTAACTAACCTAGAAGTAACTTAGGAAAAAGCTCTGCTTTTTGTAAAACTTTTAAACACAGAATGAAGAATACCAAAGAAACATCTTTTTTCTATGAACTCCCACTAGAAATTTTATAAATATATATATTTGCCTCATCAGTAGATTTTCAGCAAGTCTGGCTGGAATGATGCTATCATGGTAAATAAATATTAACAAAGAAATTAATGAGTTTCCACAGGTCTAAAAGATTTCTTCTGAAAAATAATCATAAATTGAATGTATAATTTGCAGTTTACACAATTTAAAAAGGTATGGAAGACACCTTCCTTGGAAGCTTTGTTTCAGGAGGAGGATCATGTCCCAACCTCCAAGTGTGGTAAGTTCTCGGCTGAGTGGTAATACTTGGTCACAACGCTGAAAAGAAGTATTTACAACTTTTGGGCAAAGTACCAAACATTTATAAAAGAATAAGACATCAGACTATCCCTAGTAGCATTCCTGGGAGTGCAAAGTCAGCAGGAAATGATTATCCACAATGCTGACGGGGTTCCTGATGGGTCCTGGAAGCATTCACACAGCAGAGTGCTCATCGGGGCTGTTCCGGTCAGGGTCTGTGGGACGCCTCATCCTTAATTCAACCGCATTCCAGTGTTTCGTTCCCTTTGTAACACCTCTGGCAGGTTCTGTTCAGCATAGTGCAAGTGCGAAGTGAACATGAAACAAAACTGAAAGACACACTAGGAGCAAAGGCTGACATTAAGACCTGTAGTCTCTCCGAATGGTGTGGGCCATCCAGTTCACCTTGGTAGTCCAACTTTCCCTGAGCGCCTCATCAAATTTTTGCTTGAACTGTTTGAGTGCTTCTTCATCAGTCTTCCCTAAAGCAAGAGAGTCCTAAAAACGGAAGGGAAAAATAATGCTTTTATAATCCTGAGTAGAGGCGTGCAAACACCTACAACATCAATCACGAGGCTGCTGGGCCACGTGTCTGTGGCTACTACTGGACGGAGTGCCACATGTTCTCTCTCAGGAAGTGTGTGTAGGGTGGAAAATGAACAGGAAGGCAGTGTGATGACCTCATCAAACAGGTTTTGAAGATAAAATGAATTTACAATTGCTGAAGAGCAAGGTGGCAACCAGCTGGTACTCTGCGGTCTTCCAGGGTGTGTGTTGTGGGGGGAAGGCGAATACTACCCAACCTGAGTCTGTTCTGTGCCCCTTCTACTGCTGGGGACTCTTCTGCATTATAAGCATGCCTTTTTCCATTTCTCTTTCCCTCTTCTTTTTTCCCTCCCGCTTGTTCCCTCTCCTTCTTCCCTTTCTTCTCTTTCCCTTCCCAAAGCCTTTGCACAGAACTATATCCTCATCCCTTTAAAATTTTGAGGCAGGATCTTGCTAAGTCCCTGAGTGGCCCAAGGACTTGAACTTGACACCCTCCTGCCTCAGCTCTCAGTGCTGGGATTACAGGTGTGCACTGCCATGTCGAGCCAAGCTCTTCTTTCAAAATTGCTCCTTCATATGAAGGTCTCACTTTCTTTCCTTCTTGGGTAAAAACTATCTAAGAGAAAATTACTTCATTTTATTGCCTTCAGACATCTGAATGAAACTGGCAGCTCTAAAGGAGCTCCATGCCCACCAAGTCCGTGAAAAGGAAAGGGCTGTCTGTACCTTGAGATACTGTATGTCCTTGACTGAAGTGAGTTCAGGAAGCCCTGCAGTCAACATCAGTGCAAAGAGAGTAATGAAGAGATTCCCGTGCCTCCGTAAAATCAGATACGCATCTTCACAACACTGGCGGAACCTTCCAGTGACGGGGCAAACCACAGGAGCACAGTGTTTGAGGCAAGACGCACATTTCATAAAGGAAAATAAGACTGCGGTTAGAACCAAAACATTGCTGCTGAACAAAAGTTCATTTCTGATTTTTATTCCTGTGAAAACTGTCCTAAGATTCAAATTTATGTAAGTTATATCTCTCTCTCAAAAATAAAACTAAACTAAAATTCTGAGATAAAGGCAAGGCAACAATCTAGGCCTTTTATTTTCCACGAGACAAGACAACTGATAAGTGGACAAGCGCTAACTGTAACCCATGCAGACCTCTGAGCGCTCCTCTGGACTTGCAGTCTGATGATTCCAAAAGCCCTCCCGTGGTCAGAGTGCGTCAGCACTGCTGAACCGCCCTTCCCTACTGCCCTGCGCTCACTCTCCCTCCTCTGAAAGACAATTCAAGAAGATCCGGCTCCTGTGCTCTTTATCTTGCCAAAGAGCAAGAAAACAGGACCCAGAAAAGTACAGTCTGCAGAAACCCAGGCAGAGCTAGAAATGACGATGAGCAATCGTTCGCCAAGCACACTGTGTATGTTGACCACATGATATACACTCCAACAGCCCTGAAATTTAATATTCTTGTCCATATTTTGAAATAAGGAAATAAAGGCAAGAAGACAAGGAGTTTGTTTTAGAATACAAAAGTAGGGAAGAAAGAGATCATAAAGTCTGAACCCAGGCTCCCTACTGTTCTCCACACCGAATGACAGCAGAACACCTGTCCTCTCAACATCTTACTATCAGATGTCCCAGTGGTCTCAGAGAATGTTCTGGACCAGGAGAAGTGTGGTGTACATGGTTAGAATGAAATAGAATAATTTTATTCAAATTCCTAGCATTTTCTGTTTCTTGAGTATTTCTCAACCAGCACAAGGATGAGACAAGCAAATTCCCCTCAAAGCTTCATGGTATCAGAGTGCCTATCTCGTGGATCCAAACGAACTCAGGAAATACTAGCATAGCTGTTCACAAGAGAAAATGTTAGATGGGCTTAGCTTTGACCCGAGGGTAATACTCACCGACCAAACTTCTCTGTGTTTCCTGTTTTTCCTTGTTGAATGACATGAATGAAATCGTAAGTAAGAATGAAAGGCACTCGCTCTCTTTTAATGCCAAATTTAGATTTGAAATTTCCAAGAATGTGTCCAAAGTCAATGTGGAAGAGCTGGAAAGCAAATGGGATTTGATTTTCTTCATTTTCTAGTGGTTCCAAAGGAAAGGCAAGATCTCTGCATCTTAGACATCCACGTACTACACCCTCTCTCATCCGAGTGCTCTTCCCTCTTGGCCACTTGGGAAGTGTTTCTAATACCCTTAGATCTTTTACGCTCAAGAGTAACCTTAATATTAAACTGCATATAACCAGCAGGAAAGGAGAAATCCTTCCTGCCCTTCACAGAGAGCTATATTCCCATCCGTTCATTCACTCACAGACAGCATCTTGCTAATTTGCTAAGCTAAATTCCCCAGGCTGGGCTCGAACTTGCAATCCTCCTCCCTTAGTCTCCTAGAGTGCTGGGAAGTACCTGGTAGTAGAATCTTTATAAGGAAAATACATCCAAATAATGAACACGTCTTATTCTTTAAAAGTCAAGTACTGTATAAAACATAACACAACAACAAAAAGAGTACACTGGGTTGCAGTATAAGCGCCTTTGCTTGAGCGCTAGTGCTGACAGGTAACTCTGACTTACTCTTCCGTGTGGTTTCCCTACCATGGGCCTCCTTTCTCTACATAATATGTTTATATTTACTTTTACTTAACTTTATATTACTATATAAGAAGATTTAGTACTTTTGTGTTAACATAATTCTACATTGTTCTACATTGTTAAATCAGTACTCAGGGTTGATATTATTCAGATTATGAAAATATACTTTGAAAAAAATACACTTTGAATTTAAGCCATGTGGTAGGAGTTTATTTGTAACTCTATTTCATTTTGGTTTCGACTCCTTTTTTCCTGTAAAGCTTCTTTTTTGGTTTATTTTACTTAGTGTTTATGACTCTATCATTAATTCTCCCCAAGCTCTCCTTAAGAATCCAAAAATCATTCCTGAAACTGTTTTCCACAGGATGTGGCAGGGCGTCGCAGAGGTGTCACTTTTGCCTCACGCTCCCTGGGGGTACCTGAGGGTTTCTCAGCGCCGGCAGTGCTAACATTGCAGGGTGCACAACTCTTTGCCGCCGTGTCTGCCTTAGACACTGTGGTGTTTAGCACCCCTGCCCTCTGCTCACTAGATGTCCACCTGCCAGTTATGATAGCTAAACATACTTTGCACATTGAGAAACATGCACGCAGGGACTTTTGTTTTGGTAGGTGTCCTTATTCCAGCAGCCTCCTGAGAAAAATGGCAGAGCAGAAGGCCAGCCACAGTGGCACAAGCCCAGAATCCCCGCTACCTGGCAGGGTGAGTGAGGCAAGAGGATTTAGTTTGAAGCCAGCCTGGGCAACTGAGCTAGTTACCGCCTCAAAAGGGAAAAGGAAAGATGTTGCATATTTTAAATGTGCATTTCCCCTTCATATTTGACTGACTGATGATAGAATTCTAGGTTAAAAATCATTTCCCTTCAAAATTATGAAGTCTAACTTTCACTGTCTTTAAAATTTCAATGTAGGTCATGAGAAACCAAGTCACTCTGAGTCCTAAACTCTGGCCCATAGACTGCTGTGTCTCTGGGAAGGGTTTAACCTTCTCTGCAAGTGTGACACGCTGCAATAGTGAAGGGCGCTGTACGCCTTCTTCCTCTAGTATGAGCAAACGTGTGTGCTCCCAACTGCATGCTCATGAGCGTGAGCTCTGAAGACCGTTTTATGTTACTCACTAAGTTCCTTCTCTTCCCCTTTTTTTCCTGTTACTTCTTTGTAAGATCTTATTAGACCTGATAATGTACTTCCTGGACTGAGTCTATCATTTCTGTATATGTGTGTGTATATATACACATACACACATGAAAGAGACAGGCCAAGACAGAGAGAGGCACAGTGGTTTGAGCCAATTGCACGATGTAAATCCAAGGCTGCCGTTCCCCGCTGCCTCCATTCTTACCCATAAAATGGAGGTAATACGACTGCTTTGCTTTACGACTATCCCGAGTGTCAAAGGTGCTTGCATGTGTAATGCCTGCCACAAGGTGTTGATACTACTTCTACTTTAAGGCCTCTATTTTCCAATTAAAAAAAAGAAGAATCTATCGCTATATCATAGGGGTAACGCCTTCTTTTTTGCTCCTTTTTCTAATTTGATTTTTAAACCATCCTGTTTAGTGCAGTTGCTTTGTTTTTGCTGGGTCTTTTCTCTCCCTTTGAAGAGAGAAGTCTCTGTGTTTCATGGTGGAAGCTTCCCTCCAATGTCTGCTAACCCAGGACACTAGAGGTGCAGTTCCATGGTAGAGTACGCTGTGGGCATGTGCGAGGCCACGGGATCACTTCTGGACATGGGAAGATGGAGGTGTGAGAACAGAATGGCGGTTACCAGCACATTGGGGTGCGGAGGTCTTGGTGCAAAGATACAAAATTTCATTTCCCCAGAATAAGTTCAAGACAGCTACTATACAACATGGTGGTTACAGATAGTAACAATGTATTCTGATCGTGAAAATTTCTAAGTGTTTTCAACATGAAAATAAGTGTGTAATGTATATAATAATTACTTGATATAGTCATTCTACAATATACACATATTTAAAACATATAGTACATGATTAAAAAAATACAATTTCTAGTTGTCTATCAAAAAGACATCTGTGAATCCTTTGCTGATATTCACATTTAAGAATTAGTCACTAGAAAGCTAGCTGACAATTCTGCGCACATGGCATGCTTGTTTGGTGACAGGTGAGCTTCCAGACGAGTATCTGGGGAGAGACCTCACTGTCAGGTGTTTCCTATGGAACCAGTGAGATTCCCTCACACTTCCTCTGAGAGTGGGGCGCATACCTGGCTGCCACTGTTCTTGGAGCCGACCAAGTGGAAGTGGCTGCAGACTGTACTGCGGCAACTTTTACTTCACTCCCATTTTTAATATGACACTTTCTTCTTAGCTTCCATAGAACCTAGCGTCTTTGAGTCAGAAAAATCAGTTTCTACAGAGAATAATCTTTATGTCACTCTCAGAGTAAGGACAAGGACCGCAGCAATAGTGACTCTGCAGACAAACTGACGGCTAATCCCACTTTAACTTCCACTCATCTCTGGCCCTTGAGCAGGACTTGCTGCCTCTGAGGCTGACAAAACTCTCAACAGGTTTCCACATTTTCCTAGCTCTGTTAAGTTACTGCCTCTTCTTTCTCCTGTCAGTTCCAAATCCGTTGATGTGGCCTGTCCCCTGTAGCCTCTTTTCCTATCCTCTGTGACTTCTTGGGTTTCAGTATTTCTTCATATTCCTCATTATTATTTTACAAAGATGTAAGGAAAAAATGAAGATAAACTAAAACACCTACTCTGACTAACCAGAATCAGAGAAAACCTTTAGATATGGACATAAGGTTCAGCATTCCAAGGTGCAAACTGAACTATCTGGAACTCCCAGGAGTTACAAAGTTCTGAGTTGGAGTGAAGCCAGTGTTTACAAAGTCACTCAGAAATTTCCACTTTGGTGTGCTTCTAGTGGGAAAAATTCTATATCCATGATATCAAATTTTTAAAGCAGCCACGTGACTCAGGAACCCACCTGCGAAGGGTCCATCTTCAGAGGCCTGACTGTCTCTAGCTACTCCAGATTGGCACAGCAGTACATCACTTTGCTCCTAACTCTCACATCTGATTAAATCTGAAGTTCTAAAAGATAAAATGACTTAAGCATGATTCATTCCAAGTTTTTTAGTACTGCTTATATTCTTGTTTGCTTTTTTTGGTACCAGGAATTGAACTCAGGACCTTGTGCTTGCCAGGCAGGCACTGTGCCACTGAGCTATATGTCTGGCCCTGCTTATATTCTTTAAAGTCAGTATATCTTACAGGGTGTGGTGGCTCATGCCTGTAATACCCACACTTAAGAGGCTGAGGTAAGAGGTTCATCACAATTTCGAGGTCAGCCTGGGTTACATAGTAAGACCGCGTCTCAAAAAACCAAAAAAAAAAAAAAAAAAAAAAAAAAAAAAAAAAAAAAAAAAAAAAAAAAAAAAAAAAAAAAAAAAAAAAAAAAAAAGTCAGTATGTCTATCACATCACCTGCTCCTTCAGTCAGGTAAACATGTATCCCAAATACCATTTCTTATATTGAAAGAACAGGACACTTCTAAATAACCGCAAGAATATTTTTAAACATTTAAGTCAATGCTCACCATTTTTAACACAAACAATGAGTACGTGAAGCAGACAGTATATAAAACAAGGGTCTGTGGGAAACTGAAGGAAAGACAAAAGGCACAGCGTAGCATACTGAGGCCCCGTCAGACTCTCTGGTATCCTCACCTGGCCAGTTTTTTTGACCATTATGTTGTCACTGTGTCTGTCACCAATCCCAAGGACGTAAGAAGCTACACAGTAGCCAGCACAGGACAAGGTAAACTCTTCAATGGCTCTGTCCAGGTCATCCCTGAAACAAGAGAAAAACAAAAGAACAGTGATCTTCAGCCTCTCACTGTGTGAGATAAGATACAAACCACACCTGTTATCTCTAATTCTGAGAACTGACAACACCAAGCTGCTAAAACTGTATTAATACAACACACTAAGTTGGCCAAAGAGTAGGCAAGTCAGGCTAATTTCGAAGACATTAGACAAATGGGCCTGAGCCATTCAAATTTCTCTCATCCAGGTCGTGTTTCAGTGGGGATGGAGTTCAGGTTCACATGCACAATGGTAAGAAGCGACCGTGCACTTTGCTGGATCATTCCCACTACAGTACAGTGAAATTTCTTACACATGAATACTTGTCCAGTACCATAACCACAAACAGTGCTCTCCTAAGAACTGTACTTTTTAGTGTGGAGAGATCACAATCTACAAACATGTATTTCTATCATAAAATTGATTTATTAAAAATCTAACATTTGAGTTCATATATTCACATAATTATGGAAGTTGATACACTTAAAATTTTTAATATATTACCTTTAAAATACTTAAATTCTTACATTGTACTGTAATTTTATTTCAGGACTGGGAAAATTTGCTCTAGATAAAGCGGAATTCAATGTTAACTATCCATGAGACCTTGGGAAGGCCTATGTGTCGCTACATTTAACCTGAAGCAAAGCAATAACTGGATCCACGAACCCAGAATTGTACTCCTTAAGCCAGTTCAGAAGGGCATCTTTATTGAAGGCTGCGGCAGCTGCCACATTGCTGCTGTTCAGCTGAATGTCAGCAATCGTCTCCGAGGTGCTCACAACTTCAATGAGGCCGGAGCGGTCTCCTGTTGCTAAGCAGCCATAGGGCAGCATCCTGAAAGGAAAAGAATGGGCATAACAAGTCATATTTTCCTTAAGTGAAATACTAAGCCTTTTCTTTCATTTAAAAAAATGTTTAATTATTAACCACACACTTGCCATTACTTATTCCTGTTCTATTACCATATGGAAAAAGACAAGCTCTACCTTCTGTGAGGGAATAAAATTCTTTCCAATAGATGGAAAAGGTTTACCAAATTTCCAATATTGCAGCTAAATGGTATCACATTACAGAACCACTCTGGTGACACACTACTTGCTTGTGTGGGTGCACGGAAGCACGCTGGACAACAGCAAAGCCCTTCAGTTTTACTCTACATTGAGGAGATCACCTGCTACGGAACACGTCACGGTACCAGGCACCAGGCTGAACACTATACACATCACCTTTGTTAAGGACAATTTCGTCCTTCTAGTTGTTCAAGCCCCACAACTGTAAGTCTTTCCTTGCCTCTTCTCTCTCATACCCAACATTTAATTTATCTGCCCTGAAAGTGTATCAAGAGTCTAAGTACTTCTTCATTCGCACTTTCCCTGGCTAACCTCCAGTCTAAGTCACCATGAACCCTCACTTAAATAACTGAGTGCTTTTTAAACCTGTCTGCCTCACAGTCTGTTCCTTTCACAGCACTCAACCTGCCTGTGAGGGCTCCTGGCTAAGCGGCTAAGCGTGAAGGTCTGTGCCCTGAGGGCTCTCGGCCCTCCTTGGCCTGCTCCCCTTCACCTCTTCTGCTCCTCTCACTACTGACTAGGGTCCCAGCACACTGGCCACCTCGCTGTGCCCCAAACGTACCACCCATTACTCCATCACCCATTTACAGGTACTGTTTTCTCTCTCTAGGATGTTATTTCCTAAGACATCTATATGGGTTATCCTCTTTCCTCTTCAAATTGTCTGCTGAAAAATCAATCAACATCTCAGTGAGAAAATCCTGGCTCCTACTGAAAACAGCAGTGTTATGCCCAACGCAGCCCCATCTCCGCTTTACTTTCCTATGTACAATCCAGCATTTTGTAAACTTTGCATTTTTGTTGCTCCCACTATTACAATGCAAATTTACCAGGCGTGCTTTATTCACTGCTATCACTTCAGTGCCTGAGAATGTGTCTGGGACCAAAAAGGCAATGAACAGTCTTTAATCAATAAACAGTGTAATAACAAAATTCCAATAAGGCAAGTCCCCAATTTTATATATGAGAAATGTAAGTAGCTTGCCCAAGGTCACACATTAAACTATGTGGAAGATCCAAAACTTAAAATTGGTTCTGTCTTTATCCCCCTTCCCCCAAAGCTTGACCTCAAGGCCTTTGCACTGAGCTACATCTCTGGTCCTTTTTTCTGGGACAGGGTTTTTACATTGTCTGGCACCCCAGCCTGTGCTTAAGCTTTTGATCCTCCTGTCGCAGCCTCCCAGAGTGCTGGGATTACAGATGTGCACTACCACACCCAGCTAAAACTATCTTTCTAACGTGACACAGTCTCTAGAGCCACCATGGAGCACAAAGTGCTTCTTAGGTAACTAAAGGTGGGTAAGAGCGGCTAGTGTGGATGAACAGCAGCTGCACGCTTTACAGTGACTGCACAGGGTTAAACCAAAGCACCAGTGTGACATCCACAAGTCTACAGGCCCATTTCTATCATCCTAGACGGAAATCTTACCTCCTCAGAGAGGATTGTAACCTACTCAGAGCTATCAACTTTAACTGAAAAGATGACTAAACCAGAAAGGCTGCCTCTGTCAGAGAGAACACAGTTTTCACTGGCCATCAAGAGTGGCTACAACGTAATACAGCAAAAGTTACTTTCTTTTTTAAGACTTTGGATTATCCACTGAAATCATTTTTGCCAAGCGGAGAGGTGATATTTTGCTATGTTTGACACTTATTTGATCCCCAAGTAAAGATAAAATTTTTTTTTCAGCTCCCATTTGGCCATTTTAAGAATTTCTTTGATTAATCAGTTGTTCACAGTCTGACTTCCTAGGAGTTTCAACATTTTCTTTAGGGATTTATATAAATCTTTATGTATTAATACTTTTTTCACTTTGATTGTAAATGTTTTTTCCAATTTTGTAAAGACTATTACAACTAAAGTAAATTAAAAAATAGAATGAGAGACCTTGGAAGATTCAACTATAGAAAATGCAGTGCACAGAATTTATAAATTCAAAAATTAGTTGGGTAGCCGGGGCATGGTGGCACACGCCTGTAATCCCAGTACTCAAGAGGCTGAGGCAGGAGGATTGTTGGGAGTTCGAGACCAGCCTGGGCTACTAAGTAAGCTCAAGGTCAGCCTGAACTGCACAGCGAGGCCCTGTCTCAAAAAGATATCCCCCCCAAAAAAGGCCAAAAAATAGCTGGGTGCAACTATGTGCTAAACATTGTATAAGACAGTGAAAAAGAAACCAGAATCTCACTGAGCTCGCAGAGCACACACGCACATTGTGTGAGGGAGCAGCGAAGGGAGAACAGCCCAGGAGTGCAGACCGACCCTGAGGGTAGGAAGGAAGGGGCCAGAGGCGAGTGCAAGGGCCAAGCGAGGCGGAGGGCGAGGGCCGGCGGCTGCGCGGCGCTGCAGGCCACCAGCCGACTTCTGCCAGCCTGAAGCCCTCAGACAGCACCTGGACTTTATGAGGATGAGAGAGAGGAGTGGGAAACAGGGAGGCTGAGGGAGAGGCGGCGGGGGAGTGTGTGAGTGTTAGTGTATAGAACAACTAGGTCAAAGAAAGCTCGATCAGTTTCCAAGATTCCTCCCAAGGAAAAATTCACTTACAGTTCAATTCACTTACAGTTCTACCACAATACAGTTGGAAGAACTGCTGCATTCCACGCCCACAGACTGCACAGCCTCTGATTGGGTTAAACCCCCACTAAGTACTTCACTTCTCCTTTAAGAAACTCATCTCCTCATAAGAAAGACAGCTTTGAAGTGTGAATGATTTTACTGACACCCCTTATCTTTATCATGACGAGACACATGCAAGGCAAACACCGTAAGGTTAAAGTGCACCTTCTCACTTTCCTGCATCTCCTCCACCCCATCTGCAGCCAGAATAAGCACAGCCCCAACAACTTCCTCTTCAAAAGCAGGCACCGAGTACGCACTCAGTGCCTTGAGAATGGAACATTCACAATGGGAAGAAAAAAACATCCTTTTCAGGGATAGTCTGACAGAAGTCAAGCTGGGGACAAACGCCCGGAGCCCGGATCATCTTCTCCAAGCCTCCTCTGCACTGAACATCACTTGCTCTGAGGCCACAGCAACACTGCACCTTCTTCTCCCGTGCACGCTGACCCGACGTGCGGCCTTTCACACCATATCGACAATGTAAAAATGAAATAAATCCTGTAACACTGGGGCTGGCCACCCCGCGTGCTTACTCTACACGGATATGCAGTGTCTTCTCCGGTTTGACTCTGGCACTAATCCCAGTCTGATCAGCACTTATCCCACGGCCTCCACAAAAGGGAAGTGCAAAACCCTTCCCCTTGCTCTTGCTACCATTCTAAGACTGATGATAATTAAACACCTTACATTAACTTCTGCGTAAATCTCTTAAAAGGGAACTAAATTTTGCTAGTGCAACTCAAATGTAAAACAATGAAGACAACTATCAAAAAATTGATCTCACACGTATTTCTGGGGGGCGAAGATGCAGAGGACTGTCAAACTACCAAAGGCCAGACAGGTTTACATGAGGATGACTTGTCAGACCGGACAGAAATGCCTAACCGGAAGACTACTGTTTACCGAAGGATCAGCTTCCTTTTTTTTTTTTTTTTTTTGGCAGTACTGGGGATCAAACTCAGGACCCTGCGCTTGCTAGGCAGGCGCTTATTCCACTGAGCTATATCCCCAGCCCCAGGATCAGCTTCTTAAGTCTTTTGGCTAAAATCAAGTGTTATCAAAGGTGGTAAAGGTCCCTCAATATATTGATGCCTTATAAATGTGCTAATCTGATATGAACATGGCATGGTGGTAATCCCAGCACTTGGGAGGCTGAGGCAGGAGGATCACTGCAAGCTCGAGGCCAACCTGGGCTACATAGTGAGTCCAAGCCAGCCTAAATATAGTGTCAAAAAAAAAAAAAAGTAATTAAAATAATGTGACATGAACTATACAAGAGTATTTGGAAACATCAGAAAAAGTTAAAATGTATAATACAAATTTTCATTTATGCAAAAATGGCACTGTTACAAGTACTACGACAGAGATCTATGGAAGGTACTCAAAGGCTGGACTTACAGAGAGCGTGTGCTGCGTGACCCAATTTAACCTGAACAGCGGCCAAAAGAAAAACAAACACAATAGAACACTAGAGCACACATATTTATAGAAACAATAAAAATGGTTTGCTGAGAAAAAGACACTGGCTTGAAAATGAACTCAAAAGAATTACAGTACTCTATATTTTTTTAAACATGGGGTCAGAGGACAAAAAGCCAGCAAAGGCCCCAGTGGACAGACAAGTTCCTTTCTCTTGTTAGACACACAACGCTTCCCACCAGTCCACCACTGAATTTATTCCTAGCAATCTCACACGCGGCTACCTCGCTTCATCTGCGGTCACAAAGGATTTCATTTCATACTAACTGTGCTCTGCAGTTGGAGAATGGGTAAAATAAAAATTAAGAGAGAAGAACTGGGCTGAGGTTTTCATTTGGGCCAATGAGCTAAGGAGGCCAGGACATGTCTTTAAGGCAGGCTTTCACAACTCAGGAACACGCTTCATAGGAATGGAATCTTATAAATGGAAAAAAGTTACTGAGCCTACGCTTGAAGTTCCTCTCCTCCTTCTGTGAGCTCAATCAGAATATTTTACTGGTTATTTCTGTTATTTAGAAGTCAATAAAATTTTGCTGCAAATTGGCCATACAGGAAGTATTTTAGGCACCACAAACTTAACTCTGCTATCGTGGCATGAAAGTAGCCACTGAAAATAAAGTAAACAAGTGGCTGTGTGCCAATAAACACACAGCTCTGGCCCTACTAGGGTTAGAGTTCCCAAGCAGAGGTTTCTGACAACGACCCATTCCTTTTAAGCCACGCAGCATTCCTTTTGAGAGGTTGAACACAAAACATCAACTATCACTAACTATTCCTACCCACTAACTGTTTTTAAGCAGCTTTTTGGATGCTCCTCCTACAGGTCACCATGATAATCACTGTACCCTTTTTGGATGAATTACCTTCCTTATTCCTGTCACATCCATAATCCCATGAAACGAAAATATGGTGAACTGCTCTTTCTACCATTACAGAGCTAGAAAATGTAGTCTGGAAGGATCTAGAAGGAGAACACTTGTTTGCTTTTAATAAAATAGCAGAGTTTACCGGGTATGGTGGCATATGCCTGTAATGTGTGGCTGAGGCAGGAGGATTGCCACATGTTTGAGGCCAGCCTGGGCTACAGAGTGAATTCAAGGCCAACCTTGACTACATAACAAGATCCCATCTCCACAAAAAGGGGGAGTTCATTTTGGACACCACTGTACCTTGATAAACAAAGGGTTACTAGACATGTCTTACCACAACTGTTTTCTCATTTAGACTGGTAACAATAAGGACATTAATTTGCATTGCAGTCCTGGATTTGGGTCAGCTCTGCTACTTAATATTTTTGTAAACTTCCCTTTAAAATTTCTATCACCTTAGTCTTATGTGTTAAAAAGAAGTAACCACATCTCACTGAGTTATAAAGCTTACATGACACTATACATGCAAAGAGCTTAATACAATGCATGGTGAACAATTGTTTCAACTTTGAAAAGAAAAAAAGTTTTTCAAAATCATTGGTTGGAATGTGATTCTTAATGTCTGTTCAACCCCTCTGAGTATTTTCTTCATTTTTTGTCTGTTTGAATGAGACAGTCTTGCTGTGTAGTTCAGCCTGGCCTTCAACTCACTTTGTGGCCCAGGCTGGTGTCGAACTTGCAGCAATCTCCTGCTTCAGCCTCCCGAGTGCTGGAATTACAGCCACCCTGGCTTGTCTAAGCAACACTGTATAATACTTATGGGACATATACAAACATATACATTATATCCTTATAACACTGTAAGCATCTAAGCAACACTGTATAGTTTTGGAGCTGATGAAGTTTAAATAAGATAAAGTATTTGAAAGTGCCATATTAAACAATATAATGAAAAACAACTGATACTAGTATCAAAAGAGAAGGAATCCACATGAATTTTGCTGGGGGAGGCACATAACACACACAGAGGAATTCACTGGAAACCTCACCGCAGGTCCAGACCAGCTTCTTTCCAGAGCAAATCCATCAGGCGCAGTATCTGGAGAGTCAGCATGTCCTGGCGTAAGTCTAATGGGGGGAAACCTGTTTCATTATAAACATTTCCAATTTATGCCTTATAACATCAGATAATGCAATTAGATTGAACTAAACCTGTTAAAAACACCGGGAAAAATTTTAATATTATATCAAATTGACTTATTAACATGTCCCTACAATATTTATTCCAGAAAATAAATAAAAAC
This sequence comes from Dinomys branickii, assembly GCA_004027595.1. Taxonomy (NCBI): domain Eukaryota; kingdom Metazoa; phylum Chordata; class Mammalia; order Rodentia; family Dinomyidae; genus Dinomys; species Dinomys branickii. The sequence continues at coordinate 65,130 of PVLD010003881.1, read as the reverse complement.
TTTGAAATTATTCACTGTGTGTAAGTTACTGTCCCAATTGTACGGGTGCTGGAAACTATCACACTGCATCTGTATTATACCGCATTGTCAGTTTTTCCCTGGTTTGCTCTTTGGAAGTTCTTAAAAGTCGTATGAGTGTATTACCGGTGCACAAAGCTATCATAGTTGAGTTTTTAATTTTTTTATATCTAAGAGTACTTTCAGGTAAAAAGAGTATGTGAAAGTACTCACCAATCTTCCCCCCAAAATAAAAAGCATCGTATCACAATGATGTATGCACACCCATGCTTACAACAGCACAGTCTGTAATAGCTAAATCTTGGAAACAGCCCAAATGCCCATCAACCAATGAGTGGATAAAGACGTGGGTTTTTATACAATGGAGTACTCCTCTACCATAAAAAGGGTAAGCCTGAGACACCTGTAGGAAAATGGATGCACCTTCAGACCACAGGCTTAAGTGAAACAACTCTTGACACTCATGTTTAAATACAGCATTGTGTCCTTGGTGTGAGAAGCTGAAAGTGTAAATAAGGAGCAAAATGTATAATAGATACTGAGAAAAAGGAAGGAAATGTTCACATGGGTAGGGGAACTGGAGAGGCAGGAGGGGGCAAGGAAGGGAAAAGAAAAAAATGAGAAAGTAAGGCAAAAAACGGAAAGAAAGCTTTTGTAAATAAGGAGGGAAGAGGAGTTAAAGGGAGGGAGGAAAAGGAAGGTCAGTAGTAACCGTGGTTACAGTGAAGTACAGAGCTCCGACATGCTTAACCGGACCCAGGGCCGCCGGCCGGCACACGTTTGCATGGACCTTCCCATCCAGCACATCACCAGCATATGACAGCCGTAAGGGACTTGCTGCCGCGCAGGCCGGGCACTCACCGTCGCCGTTCTTGAAGATCACGCCCACGGAGTCCTCCACGAACGCCCCGCTGCTATACACGAGCCACAGCGGCCTCATTTTGGAGTCCATGTATTTGCACTTTTCAACACTGCAACCAAAGGAGGGAAAGTGAGCCCGTCTCGGCGTGACCACAGGGTGGCGCTGTAACTGCCCGGACACCTCAGACTTGGGAAGGCCCTCCTTAGCCCTCCCAGGGTCCGCAGAGGTCTGAGTGTGAAGGACCTCCCGTGGAAAAAGAAACCCGGAAGGGTTTAACTGGCATGTGCTGATGCCAGGGCGGACTCGGACCCCAGAGCCTGCCTTCTCACGGCTTCCACTGGAAACTGCTCCTTTCCATATATTTCCTTAACTGTATGTTATACTTCGTGAAGAAAAAATTAAAAATATATCACTAGATTAATATGGGACTATCAGAAGGTAATTCTTGATTGCTTAAAGAGGGAACAATTTTGAATACTGAATATACATTTTTTCTATTATTACATTTGTATGAATTTAGTGAGAAATAAATTTCCAAAATCATTCAAGTTCCTGTATTGAAAGGGTCAGCCAGGTGTGGAGGTGCATGTCTGTCAATCCAACTCAGGAGGCTGAGGCAGGAGGACTGCCTTGAGTTTGAGGCAAGCCTGGGTTATACAGTGAGTCAAAGCATAGCCTGGACTACATAGCAAGGCCATCAAAAGTTAACTAGTAAGTAATTTATTACAGTTTCCAACATTTTGCTGATAAAGGATGTTTGACATTAAAAAGCAGTAATGTAGGAAATAAATTTCATTATATACAATTGACAGGAAATTAACTTTTAACAACTTTTACTAATCCTACAAGCTCTGAAGACTCTAAGGGTTACCTACTCTAATGACATCCCACTTCCTAGGGCTGACGGCTGGCCTTGTTGGCCCCCAAAAGCAGTGACTCAACAATCCTCCCTGCATTGCTATTTTTCACTGTGCAAAGCACAGCAGGTCACTTACTAGAGCTCTGAGAGGATGATGCACGGGTTCAGCGGTGACTGCAGGTTGGAGAGGGCTTCCCGGTAGGCATTCTGCTTCAAGCAAGTGTGCATGGCCTCTTTCCCCTTCGCTCTGTTCAGCTTCACTGCATTCAGTTTGATCAAACTATTCAAAGTTTTCAATTTATTGAGTGCTTCAACCTGAAAAATAAGTTTCCCAAGCCCAAACAGTGCTGGTTAAAAATAATACAGCACAGCTCAATATCATGTGATCACAAGTCAAAAACACTCCCAACACACACACACACACACACAGACGCGCGCACGCACGCACTGAAGTAAAACCTGGCCTATGACGAGCACTTTACAAACGTTTAAAATTTTTACCACTTGTTATTTACAGCATCATTTAAAATTTTTCTTTAAATCTTCTTAGTTTTAAGAGGTTTAATGCCAGTGTCATGATGTGAAGAACAGACGGCCCTGACCTGTTAGCTACTACCACCGTTGTCGATGGGTTTCCCAAAGGGATACGATCAGACACAGCTATCTCCACACTGGGAGAAGTCTCAAATATTAAAAACATCGAATGGAAGCTTATGAGTTTCTCTAGCAATGAAAATAAAGTAGAAAAGTGGAGTATAACTGAACTACTATAGGCCCTGATATAAACACAGGGCGGCCCAGAGAGAGATGAGGTGAGAAATGAGGCACAAGGAAGAACATGGCCTTCGAGCGAAATGGAAAGGCTGAAAGAGCTGGCAAAGCGGGGGCTCTTTCACCACAAGGTAGAAATACTGTACTAGGAAGCAGAATCTGGCCGCGGCTTTTTAACATCATAGAAAATTTCAGCTATGGGTTCAGAATGTATCAGCAAGACAAAACCATGCTAACATTTCCTAGTCATGCACAGTCTGTGCAGACGCTCACTCACCAGTGTGCTGGAGCGGTGAGCCTTCAAGACTCATCCCCCGACAGCACAGTCGGCAATTCCCTCAATAGTTCCGTCAGCCCTAACGACATCCATGAATTTTCCTATACGAGAACCATATTTCTTTTTCCCAGCCTTCCACCAAAGCAACTACATTGGGAAAAAGAAATAAGCAGACTTCTGAGGGGCTACTGGACACTGGTTCTGGATTAATACTAATTCCAGGAGACCTAAAATATCACTGTGGTCCAGCAGGCAGAGTAAGGACTTACAGAGGTCCCGCGTCAATGGAGTTTTAGCACAGAACTGTTTCAAAGAGGGTTGCCAAGCCCAACCTATTGTTACGTCTTCAGCTTCTAAAGGCATATCAGAACAGGTACTCAACACCTGGAAGACTCTCCATACTGATTCCCTGACCTGTGGTTCACCTGTCCTTGTTATGGTTAAAGACGGACAGGTGGAAACCTTTAAAACTGCCTCAAACTAGGAAAACAATAAATCAAAAACAATACTGCATTCCTGTGAGAATGAAGAAATTAATGCCTCCATCAAGGACTTGAAAGATGCAGGAATGGTGATTCCCAACACAACTCAGTTCAATTTGCATTTAGTTAGCTACACAAATCAGGATTCTCTCCAAAACAAGGAAGTAAACTGGACGCTGAGGCTACAACTGTCAGCAATAACTCCCAATTCTGAAGCGTCATATTCTCTTAAATGAATCCTGATTTACTTTAGCTTAAATAACACATTTATAATAATTGGATACTGCTATTTTATACAGTGGAGCTCTGATAAAAGGTCTGAAAATAGCATCATACAAAGAACTTTAGCTTACAGTTACAGAAACCTAGATTTCATACAATTATGTCACAATAATTACAAGTCTTTGAACAAGACCCTTAATCTCTTGGGTCCTCAGTATTTCCCTCTGTTAAATACAGATAGATAACTTCAGTAATTGTACCATGGAAACTTATTAAAAGAAGCGTAAAGTAAGGTAACTTTAAAATACTTGGTATGTTTCTTGGGATATAATTCATCATCTAATTAATAATCAGCAATATCTCAGTACTAGAAGAGGATATTACAATTTCATATAGCTTGAAAAGGCAACTTGAGGATTCTGGTAGTTATACTTTGGGGGGGCGGTTCTGAGACAGAGTCCTCCTATATAGTTCAAGCTAGCCTCAAACACACAGTGATCCTCCTGCTTCAGCCTCCTGTGTGCTAGAATTACACAAATGTACCACTATGCCCAGCAAATTATACAAATAACATCTGTAGATTTAGAAATCAAAATATCTCTGATCTTAATAAATGATGCTGGGAAAACTGGCTTTCTACATAAAGAAAATAGAACCTAGACTTCTATCACTCACTATGCCCTGAACTAAGATCTAAATGGGGAAGGCAATGGGGAAGAATCAGGATATATTATGTGTTGGTCCAAACTTCTTATGATGAATGTGATCAATATGTATGACAAATATATTCTAATAAAAAATAAAGTTTAAAAATCTGTCTAAAAGATGTGGCAAAATATACGAACCATAATAAATACTACGCTAGCTAGAAAGCTTGGGGATATGAAAAAACAGGACCTAAAGATTTTATGACCACTGTTAATGGCATCATGATATATATCATTAAACATATTTAAACAGGGACACTCATAGGCAATCTGAGAATCTTGGCTATGTTTGATGTGGTATTTGGTTAATATTTTTTTCCGCTAAATTTTTTGGAAATTTGTATCTTTTTTTTTTTTGACTTTTTGAGACAGGGTCTCACTTTGTAGATCAGGCTGGCCTTGAACTCACTATGTAGCTCAGGCTGGCCTTGAACTTGTGGTGATCCTCCTGCTGGGATTACAGGCGTGCAACACCACACCCAGGTGAAACTATATCTTGACTTAAATTTTCATAGAAGAATGTACTCATTAAGTGACTAAAATCTCTATGACTTAAAGTGATGGGGAAAATCGTATTTGACAAAACAGATCCAAACACCCATGTCACCAAACTGAACATGCACAGAAGCTGATACCTGCTTGGAAAGCACTTTCATGTGGCCCACACTTCCTCGGCAGTATGCTTCAAGGATGACGCCGAACTGTACTGAGACAGCAGGAATGTGCATCTCTGACCTATGGACGTTAATATCCAAATGGTTTGTTAATCAAACATTTCAAATCACCAAATAAAAATACTGACTCCTCCATTCTATTAAAAATATACTTATGATGGTAACCAAAAGATAGAATCCCCTCATCTTATGCCATTGATTAGGGAGACGGTCAACTTTCCAATTTGACTTCAAGAAGTTACAGTATTTTATTATTTCATTCTTTATCCCAAGAAATCTAAAAATTTTCATTTCTTGCCTGATTTTCTTTTGGGAGCACCAAGGTAATTTTACTAGTTTGAGGACAGCTAAGCTGAAATGCAGGTCTATGAAATCTGACTGGCATCATGCAAATGACTAATTTCTATTCAACTTTTCCTTAGCCACAAGGTAGGGTGAACGTGCAGCTTCTGTACGCAAACAGATGCAACCTTAGACCACGCTAGTAAGTGACACAAACCAGACTCACAGGGGTAAAAATGGCACGGTCTCCACAGTGTGAGAAACGGAACAAGCAAGTAAGTTTTAAAATGTACAACAGATGTTATGAAATGAGAAGAAATTGTTCAAAAGGAAGAAGGAGGGAGGATGAGTGAAAGGGGAAAGGACAGCAGGGAAAAGGGAAAAAAATGCAACTCGGTTATACTGTCTGTGTCTCTTCATTAAAAAGGGAGGTTTGGGCTAACACCAATTGAGAAATTCTTATGCCATGTCTTGTACCCTGAGTGACTACTTTACATTCATGTTTGAAAAAAGAATGAGTATTTTGTTGTTCCTAAGGGGTTAAAAAATAAGATTGCATAGGATGAGAAAAGGAGACAAGCTAAAAATGAGAAAAAACCAGCTGGGCCCGGGGGGTGGTGGTGTACCCGTAACTAATGATGGGGAAGTCCAGCTACTTGCAAAGCCGATGCTGGAGGATCACAGTTTGGAACCCAGCCTAGGCAGCTTGGTGAGACACTAGCTCTGCAAGATATGTGTGCACCCATCTTTACAGCAGCAATAGCTAAATCTTGGAAACAATTCAAATGCCCATTGACTGACAAATGGGTAAAAAGGATGTGGTATTTTCACACAATGGAGTATTACTCAGCTATAAAGACAAACTCAAGGCTTTCATAGGTAAATGAACACAACTAGAGACTATACTGGTAAGTGAGATAAACTGGATCCACATGTGTAAACGTCATATTGTCTCCCTAGTGTAGGAACCTGAAAGAGTAAGTAAAATCTGAAAGGTACAATAGATATTGTGAAAGGGAAAGAAAGTGCTCAAAAGAAAGAAAGAATGGGGGAAACACACACACACACACACACCCCATTTCTACTGCTTTATTGAAAGGAACAGTTAATGCCTAATTGTTGGATCAATTTTGTATGCCTATATCTGGTAATCTGAACAACTACTTTGAAGATAACCACATGTAATATAACGAACACTGTGAATTTCCTACCACTTGTTTTGAAATTCTGTATCATTTTTATTCTCTTTAAAATAAAAAAATTATATATATTAATATATGAAGGATGAGGGTGTAGCTCAGTGATAGAGCACCTGCCCAGTATGCTCAAGACCCTGGACTGAACCCCTAAGAACACAGAGACAAATGAATAAAATAAGAAAGAAATGAAAGCTATCAATAAGAAAACCAACATCCAGAAATACAGCACAACAATGTAGAAGTCATATTATTTCCTTTAAGAAGTTTAGCCAGAAAGAAGAAAGGTTTTTTCCTGCGTTTTGACAAATGTAGGTTTCAACAGACTGAAGTTCAGATTAAAGACATGTCTGAGTAAAAGTTAGAAATGAGGCATTTATAATAGTCTTAGAAAATAAAAGAGTAACTTTAATTCTCATTCTGATTTTACACCTGCACAAACATGGCAAAATAAGGTTTATGTTCTAAAACTGATATAGTTGATAGAGAGACTGAAAAATTTATAGCAAATTATTTTATCTTCATCAGCAACAGCAGTCTACTAATAGTACCATCCAAAATCATCTGAAGGGAACAAACAAGTCTACATTTAGCCCAAGTATATTAAGATAATAATTACCCTTAATTAGAAAGTACCTAGCAATATACAAAATATGAGTTAAAAATCGCGCAAGCATGGAATTATACTTACCTGAATTTCTTTGCCAAGTCATGAAAATCAAGAGTTTGGGCATTAAGAAATAAAAGGCAACCAAAACAGCGTACACAATGCAGATGGCTCGGGAATGACGGAAGCAGCCAACTGCCGCACTGTCTTACGCTGTGCTGGACAGCACTTACACCACACGCTGGGACACAAACACTTACCTAAGATGCCAAAACAGAAACTGCCCTATCCTCCGATTAGCAAGTGCTCTTTCTAACAGAAATCTAGAAAGTGCGCAATCAAGGAAAGGTTCGTATTTTAAAACTTGGACCAGTTGTAGAAGATACTGTGAGAGCTCTTCATCACTGAAAGAAATGAAAGACAGAGTAACTCAGCTCCTTGTGCAAGGAATAAAACAACCCCTTCCCACCGAACTATCAAATGAGAATTTACTGAAGCACAAGGTCTTTGGGGCCAGCTCATTCTGTGCTTGTTCTCGTTGTGCCACCCACACCATCAGGACAGAACCTGAGATTTCAGATGGGTCAGAGGCGAGTGGAGAAAATGAAAAAACAGACATCTGGGGCACCTCTGGCAATGAGTTAGACTGCTGTACCTGTCAATTATATTTACAATTAGGTAGGAGCTACCAAAACCTGCTGCCTTCGTATTTCTGATTATGACAACTCTTTAGTCAAGCCATCATTTTTAAAACAAAAATTTCACCAGCACTGTACACTAGCAATGTATCTTTCTTTGCAACTGTTAGGATTAAATAATTCCTTCTTCCACATCAGTGAATAATTAAACCCTACTTTCAAACATTCTGGATGATAACAAAATGGATCTGAAAGTGGGCACTATACTGATTCACTGAATTAATCTGAGAATATTGTGACTAACTGGGCTGAACTAATTCAGGTTAGTGGTTCTCTTATTTTGTGTTTTTTTTTTTTTTTTGTCTTTTTGAGACAGGGGCTCACTATGCTGGTCTTGAACTCACTTTGTAGCCCAAGATGGCCTTGAAGTCGCAATGATCCTCCTGCCTCAGCCTCCCAAACGCTGAGATTACATGCTCTTTTTTTTTTTTTTTTTTGGCGGTACTGGGGATTGAACTCAGGACCTTGTGCTTGCCAGGCAGGCACTTATTCCACTGAGCTATATCCCCAGCCCTTATGCTCTTATTTTGTGTCCTATTCCCAAACCATCCACTATACACACAGCCACCAGAGGCGATTCTTATAGCGATGAAGACACAAATCCTCTGCATGCTCTCTATAGTTGTGGAAGACAACTGGCTAAGGCAGTAGGGCAGAGCATGGCTAGGACTTAAACCGAGAGTATTAAAAGGCAAAAACAAAATTCACAACTATAAAATGTAACACAGGAGGTATCATCAGACTTAGCTATGTGAGGAACACAGGAATCAGTGCATTTAAGAAAAACACCTGGCTTGGTTCAAGGGAAACCAGGTAGCTACACCCCATCAGGTCTCCAGTGCAAATTTATGGAGTATGGGAGTGTCATTTTTTAACTTCCTATACCACTTAATTTTTATTGTGAAATTTACACTCATTATTAGTAGAAAAACGAATTAAACATATAAGAAGAAAGCTTTTTTTCCTCACACATCTAATTTTATTCCTCAGAAACAACTAGTCATGTAATTTCTTTTGGATATCACCTGATTATAAAAAGAACAGAAAGGGATCACAGCGTTCATAGTGTTCTGAAGCTTCTGTTTTTCAGATAACTACATAATAAATAATCTTATTTGAAACTAGAAAAACCATTGTTAAACCTGAAAATACCCAGGCATATATGCCAGGCACAGTGTGAAGTACCTACAGTCCCAGATGCTAGGAGAAGTGTTTTTGAGCCCAGGAGTTTCAGTGTCAAGCTGGGAAATGTAGTAAGACCCCCCGCCCCATCTCACTGTTTCCTCGAAGGGACAGAAGTAGTAATCCAGGCGACTATGAGGGCTTCAACTTTAACTGTAATGCATCTGCTAAAAATATATTTTTAAAAAATTACCATGACAAAATATTAACGTTTCTTAATTTGAGTAGTAGACAGATTACGTGTGAAGAAAAGCGTTAACACAGCAAGCTCAGCTGCAACTGTGTGAAAAGCCTGTTTACAGGGGTGGCCTGTGTTTGGCCTTTGGGAGCTAAGATTTCAAAAGGGTTTCTACTACCGCAGCGGATAAGAACGGCTCACGGCACCTAACCTGTACAAGTGGTATGGTTTCACGCTGCACACCCAGGTTCTGCAGGGAAGCCTAGAAATTTGGTACATGTTAGACAGAAGGTACTTATGTCACCAGTACCCAGTAAAACGTCTTGGCCGCCAAGTCTCACACAGCTTCCTTTGGCCTTTTCTTCCTTATGAGACATTCAAGGAAACAAGTCCTTCCCTACTCACCCCCAGTTATCCCAAAGAAAGCAGTGGATACCTCATCTGACGCAAGCAGGTCACAGCGTATTCCCGCACGTACTGGTCTGGGTAGTTGAAATCAAGAAGCTCCAGGGCTTCCCTTGGGGGCAGTTTAGGCCAAATCTGAAGCAGTGCCTGAAGCTGTTTAAAAATTGAAACTGGTTCAGAAACAATGGAGGACAAAAGTAATCTATGTTTCCTTGTCAGAGAAGAGCACAGTTATGGGCTCCAAAAAAGGAAAAACATACTTTCAGTTATTTACTGCTTCCTAAAACTTTCATTCCGATTAATATGGGCTAACAAGTAATTACTTCTGCTGTTGGAATGCTCCAGGCAGAGGAAGACACTGAGGACACGGGCCCTAGAATCCTTACCCACTATGTACAGCAGCACAGGTATTTTTTAAAATGATTAAGAAACACTTAAGGGTAAAATTCAAAGAATAAATATAATCCGCAAGGCCCAAGCTAGTGAGAGGCAACTAACATTTATCAAGTTCACTGATAATTAAAACTAAAGAGTTTATTTTTAGCTGTTAATTCCTTGGGAGTATCACTTCACAGAACTTTTGATCGCTGACAGTTCAAACTCCCACACTAAGTACACGTGAACCACAGACATAAACAGTGCCCAGCTTATTTTACGCACAGCCAGTCTCCCTCTCACAGGTGAGAACGAGCCGTGATGCGGACACAGGACAGCAGAGCGCAAGGCCAGCCTACACTACAGAGGGAAATGCTACCTAAAAAACTAAAATAGAATAAACATAACATTTCTACAAATACAGTGAAATATTAGTTTTAAAATTTTAAGTTTAACTTTTTATCTGTTCTTATCCCCTCACTGACTAGAAAGAGGAAGCTTTATACTTGCTGCTTCCTGTGTATAAATTACAGATGAACATGTAGTATACAAGCAGACACGCAGTACCCTGTGGTATCAAAATCTCATGGAGACAGAAGTACATCAAGGAAGCCTGGCCTAACAAGCTCATCAGGAGTATGCTTGTGAAAAGGCTGGGAACCACTGGCTCACGGACATGAGAGCCCCACGCTAGACACAGACCCATGGGACGGGGAGCCCACGTGGAGGCAACATGTCCACAGCAGGCCTTTCTGTGAAGGCAGCCAGGCAACAGGAAGACAAGAACTGTGAGATTCTACTCATATGTGGAATCTAAAAGCACTAATCTCAGTGACGTTGAGGGCAGAAGAGTGGCCATGAGAAGCTGGGGCCGGGAAGTGAGAGGAGGGATGACAGAAAGCTGATCAGCAGCTACTAAGTTCCAGTTAGACAGTAGTGAGACTGGTGGGTAATGACAGTATACTGTGTATTTCAAAACCTTGAAAGATTTTTAATGTTTTCACCACAGATAAGAGTTAACTGTGAGAGGAGACGAGTACATTTACGCTGACTTAAACATCATACAACATATACATAGTATCTCGTAAGTATGTGTATATATATCCATTAAAAATCCAGGGGGAAAAAAAAACAGAACTGGGGATATAGCTCAGTGGTAGGGTACTTGCCTAGCACGCAGAAGGCCCTGAGTTTAATTGCCAGCACCACAAAAACAAACAAACAAGCAACAACAACAAAATTTAACTTAAATTTTAGAGAAGATACGAGGCATCTATCTCATCACTACTTTTTCTTACTGGTGAGACTCCTCTCTACTTTCCTCATTAGGTACTAAAAATAGACCCGCAGTCTTTGTTACACGATGGGCTAGCAGAGCACTACTTCCTGCGGGTCTGAAGCAGTAGTAAAAGTCCCTAGTGCATTTGGACCCCACAAACAACCCTAAAAAGCTCAGGTAACACTCTAGTAATACTAGGAGTTCAAATATGCTATGAGTACAAACCCAGCCACTGGAAAGTATATGCAACTACTTTTGACAAGGTATTACTTATAATTAAAATATAATTATTTAAACCTAAATCATAGCCTGTAATCCCAGCACTCACGAGGCTGAGGCAAGAGGACGCCACAAGTTCAAGGCCAGCCTGAACCAGCTCAGCACCTAGCAAATGTTTGTTTAAATTTAAAAAGACTTGTTTAACAATTATCTCTTACCCCAAAACTTTACCTGTAATCTAATTCTTTATGTAACATTATACTACATACATGTCTTTGTTTACTAATTAACCAAACTAAATCTAAGAATTATTAAAATCATTAAAATATAAACCAGTTAAAAATATTTTATCTCTTATACAGACAACTACCCCTAAAACCAGGATATCAGTTATCTTTAGGGACAGATAAGGCAACTCTACCCACCACATCGGATTTTAAAAACTTTGTCCATTATATAGAATAAAAGGTTAAATCCTCAAAACTCCTGTGAAAAATGTGCAATATATGGAAATGTACCTACATGGAAAAGACACTTTACATGAAAATCAACTAACATACGCGCCCAAAGGAATTACAGAAATGGTCTCGTTACCTGAGCAACATCTTCAAGTTTATTCCACTTGATTGACAGCAGTAACTTTGGCAGTGACTGTGGGAAATTCTCTCTGCAGTCTTGTCGCAAAGTCCAAATAAGATCCATTTCATTTTCACACAGCTGAGACAAGGGATCCCTGTCCAGGATTTCTTTCAGTACAGGAAGAAACTTTTTTCCACCTCGACTCTAAAAAAAAGTAAAATATTATAGAATTTAACAGTGCAAACATTCAGCAAATGTATACGCAATGGATTCAGACATAATTATAAGCTTTGGGCTGGGGATATGACTCTGCAGCATCAGCACCTGCATGACAAGTGTGAGGTCCTGAGTTCAAGTTCTAGTACTAAAACAAACAAAAAAGGGCTGGGGATATAGCTCAGTGGAATAAGTGCTTGCCTGGCAAGCACAAGGTCCTGAGTTTGATCCCCAGTACCACAAAAAAAAAAAGGATTTAACATAATTATATGTGAAATACAAAAATACAATTCCGTAAGAATGTTAATGAAGTGTATCCTAGTTAAACATTTTCATTTCTCAGTATTTAATTTGTAAGCTAAGGATGAACGAAAGAGCCATGGAAACTTCTCATTAGTACATGCTGCAGCCCACACAGCTCCCACCCGTATGGTCTGATCCCTTCCTCGTCCCCTTTCCCGCCCCCACCTCTCGATGCCCTTCCCATCAAGAAAGGTCTGTCTCCCTACTTCCTATTATCTATCTTTTATTTTGTCCTTTATTCTTAAAATGGTTCAAAAACTAGAAAATGCTTTTTTAAAAAACCCGTGTTTAAACACCAGGTGGCAGCAGTGCTTTTGGCCTAAAAGAGTCATTTATTATGTGCACTAGCTTCCTTTAATTTTCAATTACTATAAACAAAACCCTGCCCTGACCCCAATAGGTGCAATAGGTAGCCTCTTGGCTCAAAAGCATAAGCTCTCTTTAGACTGAGAACTCACAACAGTGTTGTGGGGAGAGGTAGATGCAGTTCACTGTTGGAGGGAATGCTTACCATGTGCTAGGTCATGGGCTCCATCTCCAGCACGCATGTGCACATGCGCACACTCACTCACAAAGACTACAACAAGCCACCCCAAATCAAAACTCTATGTTGTCTAAACAAACCTGAAAAGTGACAAGTATCACATTTTCCTTCCCAATCCTTTTAAGATTATACTAAAATAAAACAAATAGGGAGGCTGAAGCAGAAAGATCATTTGAGCTCAAGAGTTTGAGAAAACCTGGGCAACACAATGAGGAGATGGCAGAAGGGAAAAGGAGAAAAGGAGGAAGAGCAGGAAGACGAGGAGGACATGGAAGAAAAAAAGAGGAAGAGGAAGAACAAAAAGGAGGGAAGAATGATGTAATTCCAGCACTCTGTGAGGCTGAAAAGAGAAGGATCACAAATTTGAGCCCAGGTGGGGCAACTTAGTGAGACCTTATCAACAATGAGGGAGGGAGGGGCGGACGAAAGAAGAGAGAGAAGAGAGGATGGGGAGGGGGGAGGGGAGGAGGGGAGAGGAAAAAGAGACAGAGACAGAGAGAAAGAGAGACACAGAGAATGACAGAGACAGAGATAGGTAGAGAGACAGCAAGAGAGATAAAGGCAGAGAGAGAGAGAGACAGAAAGACAGAGAGAAAGAGACAGAGAGAGAGGAAGGAAGGAAGGAAGGACGGAAGGAAGGAAAAAATATATATAGAGAGAATATTTTTTCTATCAGTAGGGATAGATGGCGTTACCCTTGTATGCAAGACCCGAGAGGGTGTCATATATTGCAAAAAACCCACTAGCTACACTGCTGGCCTCTGGAGAAGAAATTGAAAACCCATGTGTAGCAACCTCAATGACCATGGCTACCCAGGCAGCAGTTCTCCATGTTAATAAATGCCTGGAAGTTAATGACCACTGCTTTGACCTCCTCTTGTAATTATAGAGGCCAAAGATAATTTGTATTAATCTCATGATATGTCTCTGTAAATTTAGTATTATTTATACAAGTTTTTCTTTCCTGAAGTGTTTACACATTTTTTATTTGGTGGACTCCGTCCATATATGTGGGGCTAAAAAAAAGTTTAAAGGCTGTGGGTTCCAACTCCAGTACCACACACATATATGGCACCTTATTAAGGAAGTTAACCTGCTCTTACCATAGGAGAACACAACTCTCTTCACTTCTCTCATCCAAAAGCCCATACGTTTTTTTAAAAAAATACTCATCTATAATAGCCCTAGGAAATAAGAGTGCTGTGCCTGGGGATATAGCTCAGTTGAATAAGCGCTTGCCTGGCAGGTGCAAGGTCCTGAGTTCGATCCCTGGTACCACAAAAAAAAAAAAAAAAAAAAAAAAAAAAAGGAAATAAGAGTGCTTAACAGAGGAATCTTTTAGTGAGACAATACAGACAGGGCTAGAGATCAGACCTAAGACCCACGTAGCAGGGAGAATGCCATGCACAGTTCTGTGCAACTCCAGCTCAGAATTAAGGAATGGGAAGAAGGAATAGGAAGAAGCCAGGAGAATCACAAGGAGATCACTAAGGGGCTACAGGCAGTAGCTGCTGTGGTCAAGCACGCCCCTTCCTGTGTCTGTGCTAAGCTAGGACAGCAAAGTATCAGCTCCAGAATGAGGGGAAGCATAGGGACGAAGACCTAGGGAACCATCAGATCCCAGGATGCACGGAATTCTTCACTGTAAGAGACTCTAACACTTAAGAAATACTGCAAGCACACTACAGTGAAAGGCAGACAACCAGGAGTGTCAAACGTAACAAGTGCTAATACAAAAATCTCCACAGTTGAGAAAACCAAAGCAATAAAAGAAAGCTGCCAAAGACCATATTAGAAACCAAAGCTATTTCTTCATGGAGAACAAGAATGACACTGAAGAAGAAACAATCAAACAGTTTTAAAAATTGTTGAAACAAGAGACACACACAGAGAGAAAGAGAGACGGAAGGAAGGAAGGAAAAAAGAAAGAAGAGAGAGAGAGAGAGAGAGAGAGAGAGAGAGAGAGAGAGAGAGAGAGAGAGAGAGAGAAAGAAAGAAAGAAGGGAGGGAGGGAGGGAGGGAGGGAGGGAGGGGCAAGAGGAGGGGGAGCTGGGTGTGGTGATGCATGCATCTGTAATCCCAGCACTCTAGCTGGAACCCAGCCCGGGCAATCTGGTTGACCTTACTGCAAAATAAAATATTGAAAGAGGGTTGGATATATAGCTAATTCAGTGTGAGGCTCTCACCAAAGATTTTAAAGGTAGTTTTATTTAATAAAACAAAACAATTATAAGTATACACTTATCAACTTGTCAGGTAATTATAAAACAGGCAATTACAGTTTACGATTAAGAGGTAACAATTATATAGAGATGCACTCATTCTAACATTTGTGCCTGTTAACCCTCTATTAAACTGTATTGTTCCTAGAGCTCCAGTTACGCATTAATATTCACTGTTTCTGCAATAATCTTACCTAAATCAAAAGGTTCCCTAGATACTGAGTATACAGTGATTTTGTCTAGGTTTGGTATACTATTTTTAAAAATCAAGCAAATAGTATAACTAAACAGCAAAACTAAAAATGAAAGCCCTTCTTCCACATCTACATTCTTTTTCCCCAGAGCTGGGTAAACCTACCAATAACTAAATTTATGTATAAACAGCAACATCCTTTTGCCTTTTTTAAAAATGACATTTATGTATATAGTTTCTCCTTTTTTGATTTAATGCACTTCGGGGATCTTGTCAAGTTTGCTTAAGTAGATCTATGTCACTTTTTAAATGCTTTCTTAACAATAATTGTTAGTAACCACCAGGTTTTGTTTTATTTTATTTTGGTTTTGGTACCAGGAATCAAACTCAGGACCTTGCACTTGCCAAGCAGGTGCTGTGCTGCCGAGCTATATACTCAGACCCCCATTAGTTATTACAACATAGATCCCTACTGATAGATGTTTTACTCATTTCTAATTTTTCTCCATTAAAACTGTGGCAATGACTAGTTTACTTGTATACCTCTTTATACATGTACTTTGATATAGATCCCTACAGGTGAAATTATTAGATCAAAATGTATGTCCCCTTTTTGTTTGTTCTGAGGCAGAGCCTTACTTTGTAATTTCAACTGACCCTAAACTCACTATGGTCTGGGCTGGCCTCGGCACTGGCGGAGTTAGCCGCCCTCCTGCCGGATCACAGGCACGTGCCACGTGCCCAGCCTGTGTGTGCATTTTCAGTGCTGGTTCTACCAAGCTGCACACACTGAAGGACGTAGAATTTAAACCCTCCCTGCTCTCTGTAAGGGCTCTCATCTTTCTTGTATCCCTCTTACCAAAACATGGCGCCCTGTTATTTTAACTAGTGTTCTCTTATTAACAGTCAGCTTCCGTTCTCCTCCTAATAGGTTACTTTTCTTTCGCATCTCCCTTTCTCCTTCCCTCCCTCCCTTCTTTCCTTTTTGTTTTGTTTCATTAAAGAAAACTACCTTTAAAATCCTTCTTGGAGGTTTTTCTTTCCAACAACTCATAACACAAAACTGATGGAGAAAAAAACAGGGAAGCAAGCATGATTTAGTCACTGTGGTCCCAACCTGGCCCAAGGCCTTTCAGAAATAGGAAGACCAGAGGCCTGGCACCCCAGTCCTCTTTCCTGGGGTCAAGCATTCAAACTCCAATGGCAAAATTTAAGCCAGAGGACCACAGTATGGAAGAAGTGGCAATGACTTGCACTGAGATTCTGAGCGCTCTAATGCAAACCAGAAAAGATGTAGACCAGGTATTTCTCCAAACAGCCACAACTAAGTAGTGCTTTTAGACTATGAAAATGAGGAAAATATACACATTGCCTTCATTTTTGCTTTCTAATCTCTAGGTCATTAATATTTGATGGGTATAATGGCTTTGCCAAAGACACTTAAATGCTGTAACCAGATGACAAAATAAGAAAATACTAGATTAGAATTAAACACTCTTAAGTTAGAAATAGAAAGTAGAATAAATATATCCATTTCCATTCTCTTTAACATTTTCCCATGGTACTAAGATTAAGAAATCTTTTAAGCACGTGGCAGCTGAAGACTGGATTTCCTGGTCTTCCTTGTATTTTGTTACAGTTATGTGACTGAGACCTGGCTAATGAGACGTAAGCAGAAAGCAAACCTACTAACAGCATTTCCTCAGAGAGACCCACATAGAGCCTCTGTCCTGCTCATGTTCCTGTGGATTGTAAAACACCAAAGTAGGAAGCTGGAGTAATGATATTAAATAATGAAATGCAAACTACATGTTAGATATGGAGGAGCTCCAAAGTGGAAGACATCCAACACTCTGCACTGTGATGCTTGTCCCTATTATACCTGCTTCCATACATGAAAGAAATATAACTTCCTCATTCGAACTAAGGAATATTCACTAAGAATGTAAATTCCCAGGGTGCTAGGGTGCAAGAGCATCCCTGTAGACTGTTGAACCTACATTTGCATCAGAAAAGGGATCAGCAAGTGAACACAATTAACTGAGTGGCTACTTGACAAAGCACCAGTGTGTGCATACTTACCCAGTCAGCAACTGCCTTGTACACCAGTTACGGCCTTCATTACTGAACATGAAATGAAGGCACCTAATAATGTGCACAGCTCTACATTAAGAAAAGGCATTTAAAACTCTTGATACTCACTGATACATTAGCACTGTCACAGCTTGCAATTTCAGCTGCCTTTTCAATAATCTGTTTAAAAAACATTTACAGTTAAATTTGGCTCTTTTTTGTGGAATTTTAAGTATAAATAACTATGCTTGTACTTAACACTACAAGGAATTACATATGGCCTGGCATTTCTATGTGGTATAACAAAAACATGAATTTTAAAAGCAAAATGGTGCTTCCCAAGTTCAAACCCTTTACAAAAAGAACAAAATGATATTAGGGAGCACCTAGGATTATCTGTCCATAAAATAAACAGTGGTTTGTATATATATATCAAATTTTAAAAAAATAAATATGGGTAAGCAAGCTGACCAGAGTGGGGCAGGCAGGTAATCCTAGAACTTGGGAAGCTAAAGGAGGATCGCTGTGAGTTTGAGGCCAGCCTGGGCTACATAATGAGTTCAAGATCAACTTAAAGTACACAATGAGATGCTGTCTAAAAAACAAAAACCAAACAAACAAAAAACACAAATAAAAGAGGGTTAGCCTGGTGGCACATGGCTGTAACCCCAGCCACTAGGAGGCTGAGACGGGAAGATTGCGAGTCTGAGGTTGGCCTGGGTAACTAGGTGAGACCCCATCTAACAGAAAAAATAAAAAAGGGTAAAGATGTGGCTCAGCGTTAGAATACTTGCCTAGCAATGTACGAGGCTCTAGATTCAATCCACAGGGCACAGTAAAACCAAAATTCAAAACCAAAAACCCACAACAAACAGCAAAATGTAGCAACAATCATTAAGTTAGGCAGAAAAAATAGGACCTGTGGGAACTTTTGGTATTACATCTATATTCAAAGGAAACTCAGTAAGTATAAACATATTTATACACATTTGAAGACTAACATCTCTATTCCCAAAATTTCCACAGGATTAGAAAGGCAAACAGAAAGTTTAATAATCAGTTATGAATGACTGCAGCAATAGTAAAATAATACATTTTAAAGAAATGTGACAGCTGGGCATGATGGTACATGTCTGTAATCCCAGCACATGGGAGGCTGAGGCAGAGGGATTGCTACAAGTTCGAGGCCACTCTGGGCTACAGTTTTTCAAGGTTAGTCTGGACTACACACTGACACTATCTCAAAAAACAAATTATTTTTTACTTCTATTAAAAATACTAGATTAGAAACACATTTTCATAGGATGCTATATTTGTTAAAAATTTCTAAAAATACATTTTATTTTATCCCAAGTAAATAATACTAATCACTGAACACATACTACACATTAATATACATCATATAAAATATAGCACAAGTAGCTGAATTTAGATAAATTCCTATCCTATCTAAGGACAACTAAAACCATCACAAAATTGTAACAGATGAGTCAAAATGTAGCTTTTTCCTCTCAGTGTAAATTAGAGTATATGGTTCTTACCATATTTGGGATTTTCATTATTAAAAAAAGCACAAAGCTTAATTGTAAATTATGGGTTAAAAAAACATCTTCAAAGAACTTGAAAAATTACTTCACAGATAAAATTCAATTAAAGTAAAGATAAAGGAACACTGAGCTACATGGATTAAATTCGTGTAACACTTTTTAAAAATCTGCTGTAGGACTGGGCAATGTAGCTTATGCTGGCACAGCATGGGCAAGACCTGGGTGTGACCTCCAACACCCCCCCCACATACACGCATGTATGGCTGTCTGCTGGTGTTAAAGACACAATTAAGTTTGTAGGTGGATTAATTTAAATATTTAGTATGATATCAGAATCAATCCTCAATTTTGTTATTTTGGTTTTTTTTGAGATTGGTCTATACAGGATAGTAAGAACCTAACTAGTCTTGAACTAACAACATAGCTCAGGCTGGCCTCAAACTTACAGCAACCATCCTGCTCTGCTTCACACACTCTGACAGGCATGCACCACCACACTTTGCCCTCAGTCTAAAAAGAACTTGCTCTAAATCGTATTAAAAAGCTTCTGCATAGAAACCACTGGCAATCATACCCAATACAAGAAAGCCAAACCTGAGTATAAAATACCACAACTCAGCTCTCTCAGCACAGAAGTTGCCACAGCCCTGTTTTTAACCCCCACCAGCTCCTTATCCCCAAGATACACAGTTTGCATAGTAAGGAAATGTGCTTTAAATATAAGTCCTTGATATAGACTACAAAAGTACTACCTTAAAAAGTCCTGCTACCAGGACTATTCAACATAAACAAGGTGTTCTATGAATATAAACTGATACAGCAATGATTATAGCTTTATCTCTGAACTAAGACTCTGGGCATATTTTACTAAATATTTTAAATGTTCAGAATTATAAAAAAAAATACACTTATAACTTCTTTACATTGAAAATCACCTCAGAACAATTATAATTTCCTCACTTTACAAATGAGGAGCCTGAACAGCAGAGATGCTCAAGTCTCACTCTACTAAGTGAGACCTACTAGAGCTCGATGGCTCCCGCTCTGTGACCTTTGCACCGAACCAACTGTCAAGGCGTGTACAGTTCACAAAGTGAAACAGATACACTGAGTTTAAACTAGTAAATAATATTTCAATTACTTCATACACGGTGACCTTCCAAATAATTGGCTTACCTTATCGAAGGGAGGGTAATAACAAGGCTGTTTTTTATTCTCCGGAAATTTAATATGCAAAGCTGTTGCATTTTCAATATATGGATTTGTTTGAACAGTTCCCATTGGATTTAACATTTCTTCAAGTTCATCTGAAATATGCAAATAATTTTGCTTCTTAAGAAATTATTTTAAAAGGAAAACAGTAATGGATTTCTTCATATGAGGATGACCAAATATGTCACCCAAGAAACTTCAGCAGACAATTCTATCAGTAACTCTCTAGTTTTCTGTTCACAGTTGAAATAATTTCAGTGTGAGTTTGCATACACCTTCAAAACATGAAAGGTAACAAAAAATAAATGGCCACTTTACCTCTTGAAGTCTGGGGGCACTTCTCTTTTTTTTTGTGGCACTGGGGATCGAACTCAGGACCCTGTGCTTGCTAGGCAAGCGCTTATTCCACTGAGTTATATCCCCAGCCCCTGGGGGCACTTCTCAGTCCTGAGTAAAGTTTAAGTGGAACTGCCCTTCATCAAAATGAGGTGGCCCTGCGCAACTATTTTACCTGTACTTCACAATCACATGTAATCTTGTTTTCATGGTCACCAAAGTACACAAGTGTCCAGACTGATATTCTGAGAGTGTTCAATGATATTCACCTTATCATATCTAATGTTGTTAATCATTTATTATCCTGCAACTCCTGACATAAATACTTTTTTTTTTGGAGACAGGGTCTCACTAGGTAGCCCAGGCTGGCCTCGAATTTGTAGCAATCCTCCTGCCTCAGCCTCTTGAGTGCTGGGATTTCAGGCATGCACTGCCATGCCTGGCTCATAAATACTTCCTCTGGCAGTCTGGGCAATATACCTGTTAAATCATATTCCTCCTCCTTCCTCAGCTGCTTTTTCCTTCAAGGCAACCTGTCCTATTCTCTACTACCCTGAATACGGCCCATTCAGATTTGTGCACAGAACCTCAGGAGCGCAATATAATCAGAAAACTTTGGAACTTACATGGTATGACTTCCTCATTTCAGAGAGGAAAACTCAAGATGGAGCAGGGAGTGTAGGACTAGGCCTCCCTTTTGGAAATAGTAACTCTTTTCTTACCCCATTTTAGAACTATTGTTCTCTGTATGCAAATTACAGAAAAACCCTGAAGCCGATTCTGCTGAGGCCTGATTTCCCGACGTCCACGAAATATATACGTTCGGAACTATCTCCCAGACAGAAGCCTACACATTTCAGCACCTTGAACCTCTGCTCATCTGACTTTGTTTTCTGGTCATATAGATTCAGCTTTCATCCCCATGGAGGGCCTTCTGATCACTCACACGCTCCCAGAGCTGATTTCTCAGTGAATGATAACCCCACACTCGCCCAGCAGCATTGTACTTATTTGGTCTATCAAATACAACCTATCATAAGTCAAATTAACATTGCTGAGGTAGTCTCAAACACACAGTTATGTTAAAAACAGGTCATAATAAGGCACTTTTTGGTATACCACAAATTTCATACGATTTTTGTTAGAGCAATACATAATTATCTTTTTAAAAAGTTACTAATATATTATTTGACTCAATAAACTAAACTCACTTCAGAGAATTTGCCTTAGACATATACCTGCACATAAGCAAGGTTATTCATCACAGTATTATTTGAATTATCAGAAAATAAGCCCACTTTTAAAAAAGAGCAATTCTTGAGCTGGGAATGGCACTACACATCTATGGTCCCAGCACATGGGAGGCTGAGGCAAGAAGATTGCCAGCCTCAGGTACATAGTAAATTCAAAGCCAGCCTGAATTGTCTCAAACAAAAAAAGTTCCTTATGCAGATACATAAGGCAAAAAACTAAGGAGAAGAACTCTGGTCAGAAAAATGCTATTTTGGACTGGTGTGGTGGCACATGCCTGCAATTCCAGCATTAGGAAGCCTGAGGCAGGAGACCTGTTGCAAGTTCGAGACCAGCCTGGGCTACACAATGAGCTCAAGGCCAGCCTAAATTGCATAGTGAGACCCTAATGTCTCAAGAAGACCAAAAAAAAAGCTATTTTGTATAAGAATAGAGAGAATAGAAAATTGTATTTATATTTCCTAGCATACATGAAAAATTCTGGGAAGATACAAAAGAAACCAATAAATGTAATTATATACCTTGTAATGGTAAACTAGGGACTCTAGATAAGAAATTTCTTTTAGTTCTTTTGTGTCTCACTTGCCCTACTAGGATAAACTAGACAGTTCTAGAACCGATACATGCAAAGCTAACTCTGTTCACTTACTATTTTTATCATACATTGCCTTTTATTTTGTGCTAGTGGGGTTTGAACCTAAGGCCTCTGTACTAAGCTAGATCTCCAGCCCTTTCTGTTATTTTATTTATTTACTTATTTATTGTTGTTGTTTTTGAGTAAGTTCTCACTATGTAGTTCAGGCTGATCCCAGGCTGGCCTTGAACTTGCCTGCCTGGACCATGCTTGGCTTCTTCTTCTTTTTTTGAGGTGCTAGGGATCAAACCTAGGGCCTTATGCATGAGCTCTGCTATTGAGCTGTATCTCTAGCCTCTACAATTTTTTTTTTTTTTTTTGAGACACAGTCTTAGTACATCAGTAAATTATCCAGGTTAGGCTCAAACCTGCCTCAGCCTCTCAGGGTGCTGTAATTACAGGTGTATGCCACCATGCATGACTCTTACTGTACTTTAAAAAAACTGCGTCAACTACACACAAGTCTCCTGTATTTGGAAAATAATGTAGTTTGTGAAAATTACTAAAAGTTTATACAGAGGGGAGAAATAAAAGAAGACAAACACATAGACACACATGATTGTGAGCAGTTCGTGTCAAAAAATAACTAATTACTCAAAAATAATGTACCAGGAAGCAACTCCTAATATATAAAAATTCAAGAAAGCTCAAAATGTTACCAAATAAATTATGATGAGATTAAAAAGTCACTATTACAAATGCAAAGTTTACACTAACGAATTCCAATGTGTGGAAAGCAGCTTGGAATAATGGGAAGAGGAGTCTCTTGCTCTAATTATAAGTGGGAACCAATCAGGTAAGATTTATTCATGGATCCTCCCTGCTCTCCACTCACCGGTGGACAGGGGGAAGAAAGCCGTCTATCTCATCTGAGGTGGGTATGCTCTGCAGGACTGAAGAAACACAGGCATGTGGAAGGTACTTTGCACAACCTTAGACTTCAGACTTAAAGCTACTTAATGTTCTACAGGTTTTTATTTTCTTCCATTTTACTGAATGTGCCTCCTATTAGTTGGTTTAACAATGAATAAGAAAGTTGACTTTAAGGCATTGTTCCCCAGGATTCCTCAGGAAAAAACTATGAAAGTAAAATGTGTAAAGCGAGAACACAGCCGTGAAATAAAAATATTCAGAAAGAAACTCTTATGAATGTACTAAAATATTGTATGTAAATCTGTTTTAGAATAAATAGTAAAGACAAAATGTCATTTATTTACTAAAATGTAAGAACAGCAAGTCACAAAGAAACATTAATGAGCCTCCGCGTCAAAGGCTAGTCACTCCTTACACTGAGGATTAGGGCGCAACGCTTACCAGGAAAAGACGACCAGCTGTGCAGTATTAAGTCTCCAGACCTCAACTGTCCTTTGAAGTCAAAAACCATGGTATTTACCCATGCTACCGGATAATGCTGTTGAAAAAGGAACCACTGCAATGTTAGTTCTAGAAATTTAAAAAAATCAAAACAAGACGTGAAAAAATGTTGACCATCTTTGTAATAGAGGCACTGGAAAAGGTTTGCTCATTGCTAATGTGACACAAAAACATGAGCACAGACAACAAGAAGCGGAAGTTTACATTCACCACCGTCAGTACAAATACTCATACGCTCTGCACCAAACACTGATGTGTTTGACTACACATTTGTGCCCTAGAATAGACACGTTGAGTGAGACACAATCTATGCTCTTTCTTTTTTTTGATCTTTTTGAGACAAGGTCTCACTGTGCAGTTGAGGCTGGCCTTGAGCTCACTTTGTAGCCCAGGCTGTCTCAAACTCATAAAGATCCCTCTGCCTCCGCCTCCCGAGTGCTGGGATTACAGGCACACGCCACCATGCCCTGCTCTGCTCTTTCTAAAATACATAAAGTTTTGAATTCTCAAACAAATCTGGCTTGTGGGATTTTGGATAAGAAACTGTAGCCAAGTGTGGTGGCGCATACTTGTAAACCCAGCACTGAGGCCCATGTGAACTGAGACCCTTTCTCAAAAACAAAACAAAACTGCAAACAAACAAATAAACAAACAAACAAAAACTGTGAACCAGTTATTTAAGATGCCTTCATTCTTTTTATCTGTATATAAAAATATTACATTGTAATAGAATATATATTAAAACATGGATGAGTAAGACATAGAAATGGAAACTGCCCCCTTGAAATCAGTTCTTAGGGACCAAAGTTTCAAAACAAATTAATCAACTACTTCAGACTTAAAATCATTTCTTTCTATAACAATGTTTAGAAACTGGTATACATTACCACTTTTCCAGCTTTCCTGATGGTCTGATATTTAGAAGGATTAATAGTTTTGGTTGATTTCTTCGTTTTTACTTTATCCAGAACTGCATAAACAGCAAAGCATAATCGAGCCATTCTTGGCAAGTCACAAGTATTAATATCAAATTCCAGTGTTTCGTTCCAAATATGATCATTTTTCCCTGATATCTCTGAGCTTATGACAGTTTTACACAGGAGCTCAGTACCATGAAAAACACCAGCCCTGACGTGGACCTGTGACGGAGAAGAATACAGAATGAAAAATACTGTACATCACTGAGACATCTCCGCTTCAGAGAAGGACAAAATACACATTGAGAGAAGAAGCACATCAACATTTGCAAAGCCTGTTTTTCCTCAAGAGCCATCAGGCTATAATTTCTCAGCATACCATTCACTAAATTATGACTAGTTTAACCTGTTTTCACTTCGTGCACAGGCCAGCTACAAAATCACCTACTAACTTAAATGCCAGCGACATCTTCTAGTTTAAATAGGGCTGAAGAAACTGACACAAGTCATAAAAAGTACCCAGGTGAGGTGGTGCACACCTGTGATCCAGCACTCAGGAGGCTGAGGGAAGAGGACTCCTACAAGTTCCAGGCCAGCCTGGACTACAGTGAGTTTAAGGCCAGCCTGAAGTTCACAGCAAGACCCTGTGTCTGAAAAAAACCAAAACAAAACCCCTCAAAACTACTAGCAAAGGCTTAGGCTCACTGATTTCATTTAACTGGAGCTCTGTCTTAAAACTCTTATAGTTGTAAATAAAAACCTGATGGATGAGAAGGCTGCAGAGTTTCCTTCTACTTCTAAATAATTTGTGAATCTGTCCTAATAAGAGCTAAGATACTCTGTCTGTATCTAGGATTGCTCATATTTATGATCATTCTCCTTTATTTTTATTTTAAAGGCCACACCCAGGACAATGCAGGGCATGTATACAAGGTCTCAGAAAAAATTTCACTCAGTCATCTGTATACCTTTTTAAATGACCTAATTATCACTAATTTAAAAGCACCAAAAGTAGAACTACAAACAGTACAATACAGAGATTCACCCTATCATACACTTTTAAGATCAAACTTTTATACCCATTTATTCAGATATGACACTAGCATACACCATTAACAAATGTGTGCAATTATTTAGGCTGTCATTCTTTCCTGAAACAGGGTCTTGCTACATAGTTCTAGCTGGCCTTGAGTACACTAGGACCCCTAAGGCTGCTCTCAAACTTGAAGCGGTCCTTCCTGCTAAGCCTCTCAGGGTGGGGTTATAGGCTACAGAGTGAGCTCAAGGCCAGCCTGAACTGCATAGTGAGACCCTGTCTCAAAAAGACCAAAAAAATAAACAAGCAAGCAAAAAAAAAAAAAAAAAAAGGAGTTTACCAAGCAGAGAAGGAAAACGGAGGCACCTACTGCAGGGCAAAGACAAGCCCTCCTGGAGTTCCTTGAGAAAGAGAAACACTACAGTACAGCTAGAGGCACATGAGGGATGTGGAAATAACTAGACTGTCTCAAAGGAGCTAGCGGAGAAGTCAGTGTCAGTACAGACTAGTAAGTAGGAACATAACTGAGCCCATCACAAACACCACCTTGTGCTCAGGTCAGAGAAATACCTGGGTATAAGGTAGGGTGTGCATTTAGAGGCGGGAAGGGTGGCCGCAGGCTTATGGCAGTAGTTTGTGGGGAAAGTAACCTACAGCAAGTGTAGGGAGACAGAAAAGAATTGCAAGCATAAGGCACTCAACAGGACCAACTCCTCAGCCATGGCAAGGCACTGGGAACTCTAGCTCTGTCTTAGTCGTCTTCTCGTCACTGAGACACACAACCAGTGACACGTGCAACTTAGAGGAGAGGTTTGTTTTCAGTCCACAGCTGGTTGGACCCAAGGGAGCAAGGCATGGTGGGAGCATCTGGCTGGGGCAAAGCTGCTCACGGCACAGCAGCCCGGGAGCACAGAGCGAAGGCCGGAGCCCAGGGACATGAGCCTTCCAGCTCGCACTCCCACACACACTTCCAACCACACCCTCTGCTAGCCACCAGGCCAGCTGCAGCCCCTGTACTTCAGTCACCTGTTTGAAAAGGAGAAAAAAAGAAAAAGACAGATATACTCTTTCACTGCTCACTGTTACCTGTACAGAGAACAGGTCATTCAGAAAACCAAATTACAAAATTCAGAAACTATGAACCTAAGAAAAAAAGCAGAATAAGATATCAAATAGTTACTACACCATTGCTACTAACAGTGAAGTAATACAGACCAGGGCTTGCAAGGGGCATACTAAGCACACAGTATGTGTCAGGGTGGGACAGAGAGGTTTCAGAAGTATTTTTCCACTTAAAGAAATGCAAGTTATTTCATGAGCACCTGACACCCCACACATGTCCATGAAAGGTAGGGAAGAGGTAAGAGTCTTACCTACTCACACTCTGGCCCTTGCCTACGAGCTTCATGTTCACAATATGACTTAACTCCACCCTAGTATATATTTCTCCATGAATAGGGAAAACAAAATGCCTACTCTCTAATCCTACCTTAAACCCAGTCTTTAGAGCAAGTATGCAAATGAAATTTCCTACAGAATACACACTGTATTTGCTTCTTTATATGGTCAAGTATTATTGTTCAGATTAAAGATAGGCCAGCATATGGCGGAGCATAGTACTTAAGCTGAACCAGGCTGGTGTGTCACAGAATGACCTTTTCTTAATTGCACTGTCAATATTATATTTTGTGTGAAAGACAGTAAAAAAAGCCAGATGTTAGGGTGGGTGTGGTGGCTCATGCCTGTAATCCCAATACTTGGGAGGCTGAAACAGGCGGACTGGTACGAGTCCAAGACCAGCCTGAACTGCATAGTGTGGCCCTGTCTCAAAAAGATAGATAGATGCATAGACAGACAGACAGACAGACAGATACCAAATGTTTTAGTAAAATATTGTTTACCCTACTATAATTATGCTGTAAATGGTGCTGGTGCTCACCTCATCCATTGGGTCTCCCTTACAAGATTTTGTTTGCTTTGTTTTGTTTGAGACAGGGTCTCACATTGACCCTAAACTATGTAGACTATGACCTTGAACTAATTATGTAGACTAAACTGACCTAAAATGGGCAGCAATCCTCCTGTCTCAGCCTCCCAAGTGCTGGGATTACTGGCACGTGCTTTCACAGCTGGCCATCAGGATTTATTAAACATTTCTCCAGCTGGGCATGGTGGCACATGCCTGTAATCTCAGCACTTGGGAGGCTGAGGCAGGAGAACTACCACAAGCCAACTGGGGCTCCATAGTGAGTTCAAGACCAGCCTGCACTACATAGTGAGACTGTCACAAAACAACCCAAAATTTCTCTCAACTTATACTATCATGAACAACAAACTCATGAATAACTAGTTTGTTTCTTGTAACATTCTCAACACTGTAATGGATCAAGTTTTCCTTTGGCTTTATCCACAAATCTTACAGTAATCAGAGAACCAAATATATAACCCATAACATGCAATTAATTACATAAGATCTTAGGCTATAAATACTTACTGGAAAATGTGCTATTAACATTTTTCTTATTTGTCAATTAAATATCTTTGATTGTATTTTTAAAAGTCAAAATTGCATATATTACGTGGGGGAGAGTGAGAGAGGAAGACAGTAAGAGAGAGGATTGCATCAAACCATTTAAGAAACATGAGGTAAACCATAAATAAAACAAAACCTGGAGTGTATATTTTGTATCTGTCATGTAGGAAATTGAAAGATAGGAACAGCAGGATGAAAATGACATTTCTCATTCTTGGTGACCTTACAGGGATATAAATTTGTCACCTTATTTATATGGAATTCAAATTAAGTACATTCAGAAAATCACAAGTTAAAAAAAATGACTATATTTTCAAAGGTTTGGTGTAAAGACAAGCTGCATCTAATTACAGAGCTTAAAAGTGCTAGCATTGGACTGAGGATGTAGCTCCGTGGCACAATGCCTGTCTACCAAGTGTAAGACCAAGATTTAATTCCTGGTATCTAAATGAATAAACGCTAGCATCTATAAATACCTCAATTTTATCTTTTGTTATGGCTGAGTAGTTCTCCATTATATAAAAAAACACATTTAAAAAAATCCATTCCTTGCCTGATGGGCATTTTGGGTTGCTTCCAAGATGTAGCAAATACAAACTGTGCTGCTATAAACATGGGTGCACATATATCACTGGGGTACGATGCTTTAATTCCTCCAGGAAGATAACCAGAAAGGGAATAGCTGGGTCAAATAAAACCTCCAATCCTAGTTTTCTGAGGAATCTCCACACCAATTTCTACAGTGGTTGAAGCAGTCTACACTCCCAGCACCAGTGGAGAAGGGTTCCTTTTTCCCCACAGCCCCTCCAGCATTTCTTATTGGTTGATTTCTTGATGACACTCACTCTTCCTAGGACAGGTGGCATCTCAGCGCTGTCTGATTTGCATCTCCTGAACCACCAGTGATGTTCAGGATTTCCTCAAGTGTTTATCTGCCAACTGTGCTTCTTCTGAGAAGGGTGCATTCATCTCAGATGCCCATTTTGGGATTGGGTCTTTGAATTTGGAGGGTCTCATTTACAGCTAAATGGATGGACTTGAGACCACAATCATAAGTGAAATAAATCAAATACACACATATAAATTTTGTATTATCTTTCTGGTGTAAGAAACTGAAAATGTACATAAGAACAAAAATGTACAACAGCTATTGTGAAACAGGAAGAAACTGTCAAAAGGAAAAGGGAACTAGGGAGAAAAAGGACAAAATAAAAACCATGCTTTGTGAATGGGGAAGGGGAGGCGGATTGAAAGGGTGGAGGGGAATGGGGGAAAAAAGGAATCAAGATATATCATGTACAGACACAAATCCCCCATAATAAACGTTGTCATTACAATATATAGCTAAATGGTACCACCTAACTTAAATAAAAAAATCCTAGCATCTCTTATTGTTTGACAATCTTTCAGAAATAAAGCAAAAACCCACTATGTAAGTGCTGAATAAATCTAAGCTCATTTTACACACACACATTTTTATGTTTTTGGAGACAGGGTCTTGCTATGTAGTTCAGGATGTCCTTGAACTCACTGTGAAGCCCAGGCTGGCCTCCAACTCATGTTGATTCTCCTGCCTCAGCCTTCCAGGTGCTGGCATTACACATGTGTGCTCCCATGCCTGGCTACAGCTAATAATTTTTTTAAACTAAAAATATCACTTAAGCAAAACAAAAAATGTTAGTTATAAATGTACTGACAAGCTTCCGACAAAATTAAGATATAAAGAATAAAGCAGAATTGTGGATGAGCTGGCTATAACACCCAAACAACCTCAAGTAGAATGGGCTGGAAGAGCCCTTCTCTAGCTATAAACACCTAGGATGCAATCTGGGAGAGAATAACAATAACCAATCTAACGGGCTTTGTAAAAACATACAGAACCTGTGTACTGTAAAGAGATCTCCTTAAAAACCATTATTTGTCAAACTGTCATTTAGACCAAGTCATTAAGGCTATTTCTACTTAAGAAATTTCACGATTTGCTAAAATGACTGGTTTAGATTGTTAAAAAAACAAAAATACAAAAACTGATCTAGACCTATAAAATGATGAAAACTTTGTTCTCTGAATTTAGAGCCTCCCATCATAAGCTTCAGGGAACTTTCAGGTACACTTTTTCTCAAGCCCTAGGACACCAGGAGAGAAATACAAAGGGGCTTTGTCATACAAAGGACTTTGCCTGCGGCTAAACAGGGAGGTCCCAAGCCAACACACAGACTACACTGCTATACTCACCAATTAAACATGCTCTGTGTTGGGCAAAACATGAAATTTTTTTCACATCAACATCTTAATTTCCTTCTTGTTCCACAATATGGTCAATATTCACTATCTACCTATCGATCTATCGATTGGTCTATGACACAGACAGATCAATCGATAGATACAGATATATATAGTTTCTGCCTTTAGGTATCAGACATAAAAAAAGATCAGCAGCGAGAACAGGCTGAATTATCACGTTTTCATAAAGTACAATGCTTTCATCTTTAATCACTTGAAAAGGGGAAAAACAGTTTATTGTACATTCATAACTTCACTCACCAAGCCTGAGGAATTTTTTCCCAAACCAATCAGCTCTCTGGACACTACCTGGGCATGCTATAATTCAGTTCCGGCATGAATTACCTGGAATCAGTACAGGCCCAACAGGTTAAAGGCTTCGTCCCACAAGACTGCTCCCCACCACACTCCGACCTCCACCCCTTTCTGATGCCATCTGGAAGTCTTGGGGTGCTAGGTGCACTTCTGGCCAATTGGTAATCAATTGAGAGTTGACAAAACTCTGTCATCTTATTCAATATTTCAGTCAAATGGGTCACAGAACTCAGGGCAACATGATTCTAAGTTTATTATAA
This sequence comes from Dinomys branickii, assembly GCA_004027595.1. NCBI lineage: Eukaryota > Metazoa > Chordata > Mammalia > Rodentia > Dinomyidae > Dinomys > Dinomys branickii. The sequence goes on along the minus strand of PVLD010003881.1, from coordinate 34,009 downwards.
AGGATATTACAAAGGATGGAAATGAACAACCAGAAAAAAGGTATCCAGCATGAGGACCAGAAGGGTCGAAGCACAGGAGCGTCTGTGCCAGAGAGTTGGGGTGTACTGCCCTTCCACATACAGATTTACTCATCAGCCTAGAAGCCATCTGAACCCAAGTGGTCAGCATTTTTATCAGTGTTCCACTGTAAATCACAGGTCACAGGCTGGGTGGTCTCTGGTCTTTCCTAATCTGGAGGTCAGAGGGTGGGACTGAAAGCTCAAATCTTCTCTACTCATGCGGTTGGTGATCTCACCCTGAAGTTATGCAGGACTTTTAGCCACAATTAACTTTACATACCTACATAGGTGTACATTCATTCCTATCACTGTTTAGGTTTAAGTTTTTTGAAGTATTACATTAAAAGATACTTCTATCACTTAGAAAATTACAAAGATTTTAGAAGCTCTATGCCAGACACCAACTATACATTATTAAATCATAATTTGTAAAGGGGTAGATTTGTCCTGACTTACTGATGGAGCAATATGTGTGGCCCTAAGCATACAAAGATGTTAGAGACAGTTACATTAAATGTATTAATTAATTAATTCCACAAATATGTATTAGTATTCCAGGTACTGAAATGAGGAGATAGCTTAAGAGAGTTTCCTTAACCTGTGTTAATTTAAACAGGTTAGGAGAGCTTAACCCTAGGTAAGTAGGTATTATCCTGTAGGATTAATGTGATACAGGATGTCTGGCCTGTATTTCTCTAGTTTATTACATCTGGGGTGTGTTGGGCTTCTTGAATTTTTATGGTGATAAATTTTTTCAACATGGAACTCTCCTGCAATTTTTTCTTTAAACATTTTTTTCTGAATTATACATACTCTCTCTTTTCTTTCTCAAATTCAGAGTGCACATGTTAGACCTCCAGTACTGTCTCACAGGTCCCTGAGGCACTATGAAGTTTGGTACACCACTTTTCTGTTCAAATTGGACAAAATTTATTGATTAATCTTTTAAGGTCACTGACACTTTTCTTTCTTATCACATTCTGCCACTGAGTCCATTCTGCAGGTTTAAAATTTTTCGGTCACTGTATTTTTTCAGTTGTAAACTTTCTATCCAATGCCTCCTTTAGCTTTTATTTCCTGTCTGAGACTTTCTTCCCTTCCATATTCCTTCTATTGTGTTTCCCCCTCGCTTTAGAGCGTCTCGGTATAATCTCAACAACTGAATCACCTGAGTACTGACAGCTGTTGATTATCACTCTCTAGACAACTAGAGAATTCCCTGGTTCTTTACATGCCAGGTAATTCTGAATTGTGTTCCAGGCAGTTTAACTGTCACATTATGAGATTCGAGTCTTCTTCATATCCCATAGAGAACACTGATATTTCTCCTTTAATGGACAATGACTACGTTCAAGTCCCAGGTTCCAATAAGCCTTCTCGGTGAGCTGTACTTCAAAAGCCTACGTGGTTTTCAAATCTTTTGAGGAGCTATTTGTATGTCTGTGCCCCACATTACCATGAGTAAGACCTGTGGTGGTTTATGTCACTGTTCAGTCCTCCAAGTATGCCAGCCACCAAGACTCAAACCCAGTGCGTACAGCTCGGGGTAAGCGCAGAAGCACAGGTAACTTTACAAGCTTGCTCTCCTGAGCTTCTCCCGCTCTGCAATCTTCCAAAGCCTTTCTTGGCAACCTGCAGCCGCTCTTCACCTTCACAGAACCAGAAAACCAGGGCTTATTTACAGGGCACTTACTGCAAACTATGCTAAACACCAGAAAGACAACAGAAGGTGCAACAAGGATGCATCTGTTCTCTTAGGACTACAGCTTTTAGGAGCTTTCAGCTCCTGCCCCTGCTGTCCCACTACCACGGTCGCTGCTGCCACCATACTGCTTAAAGATGCAGGGGAAGGAGAACAGAGAGAAGAAAAGAAAAAGGAACAGGAAACAAGGGTAAACACACACTTTTCCACTACAGACAAAACTACAGGGTGCATATGCTTGCTCTGTCTGCACTAATGCCACCTCCTGGGTAGCCAGTAACAGAGTTCGGGCTTCTACTGAATACTACGATGCACATACGAAAGATGAATATCCAAAGACTGAGAAAAGATCAACCAGAAAACCATATGCTAAGGAATTCCAGACACTTTCACAGAGCTGGAAGACATCTCTAGTGCCAGCCACAGAAGTGAAACACTGTAGCCAGGTGTGGTGACACATGCCTAGTAATCCCAGGCTGAAACAGGAGGATTCAAGGCAGGCCTGGTCTTCATAGTGAGACCCTGTCTCCAAAAAAAAAAAAAAAAAAAAAAAATGGGACTCATCAGTGATCTAAGATTTTCATTTCAGATCTTACACAGAGTCATGTGCCCTGCATTATCTCTGGCTCTGTGAATATGCTAGACTTCTGTGACTCAGTTATACTACATGGTGGGCTTTAAGGAAGGGAAAGTATCATCAGCGAGGCTGACCTATTTGATGAATCATTTAAAGGCACCAGGATTTTTTTGTGTGTGTGAAATTCAAAGCATGAAGAGTCAGTGCTCAAGAAATTCTGCTTCTGAATTGAAAGACAGACAAGACCATGCAGATAGCCCCTCCCAGGCAACAACCAGCAAGGTGAAGGAGTGTTCGGTCTCATGACCATGAAGAACAGAGTATGGCCAACCACTTAAATCACCTGGGAGCAGACTCCTCCCGGGAGCCTTCAGAAGGAGGGAAGCCCAACTGGATCCAACACCTGGATTATACTCCAACACTGAGATTATCTCCTTGTAAAACTATAAGCAGAGAACACCATGCCTGGTGATGAGTCAAGTGGCAAGGGTTTTTGTTTGTTTTCTCAATACTCGGGAATGTACTCAGAGCCTCTGCACTGAGCCACATCCCCAGGCCCATTTTTATTTTGAGATAGGGTCTCATTAAGTTGCTAAATTGCCCAGGCTGGGCCTCAGCTTGCCAACTTCTTGCCTCAGCCTCCTAGAGTGCTGGCATTATATAAGCTCACTATCATGCTCAGGTAATACTTACTTTTTTTAAACTGCTAAATTTGATTCATCAGGAACTTCATGCAAATAAATTTAACAAACTGAACAAATTCACTGAAAGATAAAACTTAACAAAACTAACACAAAATAAAAAATGATTACTTATGTACCCACTAAAAAAACTCAGATTTTTAATTATTCCCACAAGGAAAATTTAAGTTTCAGATGGAGTAAATAATAAACACCGAGGGGCCTGCAGTTTAGCTCAGTGGCACAACGCCTGCCTGGCAAGCATGAGGGCCGAGTTGATTCCTGGTACCAAAACAGATAGGGGCTGGGGATATAGCTCAGTGGAATACGTGCTTGCCTAGCAAGCGCAGGATCCTGAGTTCGATCCCCAGTACCACAAAAAACAAAACAAAACAAAAAAAACAAACAAAAATAATAGATAGATAATCAAACATTTGACAAATAAAAACAGATAATCTTACATAAACTTGTTTAAGAAATAGAGAAAGGAAAGGTTCAATTCATCTTTAAGGCCAACACTGTTCTGACAGAAGGCTAATGTACCTTTGTCAAGTCAGGCTTAGTTCACAAACACAACGTCGCTGTTAAGGTTTGTATCTAGATGTCCCCAGAGAGCCTTGTGCTCTCACAAGGGGAGAACTGGACCACCGGGGCGCTATAGCAGACCTGCTGTTAGACGGCGACCCACTCACCCCATAATCAGGAGAACCAGTAATTTGTAATAACCAGCTGTCCACACTTACACTTTTATTTATATGTGATAGGTAGCTATCTCTACACGCTATGCTTTGTCCCCCAAGCCCATGTGTGGAAGGCTTAGTCCACAACGGAACAGTGTGCAAAGTATGGCCTTTGGAATGAGACCAGGTCATAAGGGTTCTACCTTTATCAACTGGTGGCCCATCTGTGGACTCATAACTGAATGGGCTACTGGGCTGTGAAACCATTCGGAGACAGGGCACAGGTGGAAAAGGTGGGTCACAGAGATGGGCACTTCAAGGAGCTATTTCATCTCATCTCCCCTCCTTCCACTCTCCCCCTCCCTTCCCGGCTCTTCCTCTTCCCCTCCCCACCTCCCCCCTCCCACCCTCCTTTCTGCCACCTCAGGGTAGGTGGCTCTGCTCCCTAATACGGTCCCCAACATCATGTTCTGCTTCTCCACAGGGCCACAAACCACAGAGGAGCAGTGTGGGCCAAGGCCGCCCTCCTCCTCTGAAATGGTCCACCTCACGTATCTGTCACGGCAATGGAAGGCGCACCCGCCCCATATGTGTGTATTTTTATCTATGTCTGTCTCCTATTGGCTCTGTTTCTCTGAAGAACCCTGAACAATCCAGCTACCCTTACTCTATTTAAACTTGCACTGGAGGTCCTAGTGAAGATGTTCAGGAAGGAACAAAGATTGGGAGGAAAGCTGTGTGGCTGCCAACTGTGCCGACTTTCCTTCTGCACTACATAAAGGCAGCTTACCTGCGGAGCGGGGTATTAGTACCGAAGCCTTATCATTACTCAGATTCAACTATCTACCAATACGGGATCAGACGGTGAGGCCAGAGTTGGGCAAAGGAGGAAGACAGGTACACTAAATCAGCCATCGTCATCAAGCCCACTACTGGTCTCTACAAACTGACCAGAGACAACAGAATCTGCACTGACAGCTGACAAAAACTGGTAAAAATCTACAAACATAAAATTCGTCCATATTTTAGATATTTTGCAACTGACAAAGAAATAAAGCATAATGTTCAAGAAAAATTGGGCCAAGGATGTAGTTCAGTGGCATAAGCACCTGCCTGGCAAGGACTAGGTCTTGAGTTTGATTCCCGGTGCCAAAAAACCCAACCAACCAACCAACCAACCAAACAACAACAAAAAACAAGAAAAACTACACAATGAAAACTTCCTTGATTATTTTTTACTTTTTAAGACAGTCTCATTATTATTGCTTTCTTTGTTTTTATTTTTTTGTCTTTTTGAGACAGGGTCCCGCTATGTAGTTCAGACTGGCCTTGAGCTCACTCTGTAGCCCAGGCTGGTGTTGAACTCTCAAAGATCCTCCTGCCTCAGCTACCACACCCAGCAGAAAGGGCTCCGTGAGAGGCTTTGGGTTCAATTCACAGCACAACCTTTAAACAAATACAATTTGCATTTTTAACATCTGACATTCTTTTTGTTTTGGTACTGGGAATCAAACTTAGGACCTTGCACTTGCCAGGCAGACACTTGTGCCACCGAGCTACATCCCCAACCCATATTTTTTGAGAATGGGTCTCACTAGGTAGTTCAGCTTGGCCTTGAACCTAAACTGCACTTAAACGCAGCTTAAACTCATGACAATCCCCAAGCCTCAGGCTCCCAAGTGCGGGGTTACAGGCGTACACCATCATGTCTAGATGTTTGCTCTGTTTTATTTGAGATACTAGGACTGAACTCAGGACCTCTGGCATGCTAGGCATGCACCTCTCCACCACGCTTTTCAGACAGGGCCTCTCTAAATTGCTGGGACTGGTCTTAAACTTGTGATCCTCTTGCCTCAGTCTCCCAAGTAGCTGAGACTACAGGAGTGTGAGCCAACCACAACCCAACAAGATGCTTTAATACAGTGAAGCGATGACTATAACCAAATAAATTGGCATATCCATTACCACACATAATTATCTCTTTACCTTGGTGAAAGTACCCCATATCTCTCTCCACAAGTTTCCAGCACAATATATTATTATTAACTACAGATCTTGTGTTGTACATTAGATGTCTTGTACATTAGAATTATGTGTCCCAATTACTCAGAGCTTTATATCCTTTGAGTATCTCCACTCCCCAACTCCTCACTATTCCCAAAAAAACTGTCCATGCACCAAAGCAAGGGACTCGTGATTTCTGGCAAGGTGCCCATGAATATATCCTCATGCCAACAAATATTTCAAGAACTGAACTTCTCTTTTGGAGCACGGAACTGTTCTCTTCACTTTCCACCCAGCACAATAAGAAAAATGCATTCTTCACACTTGGTCTGTATGGGGCTGAGCAATAAATCCCCTTGTTATGGCTGATACATTGTGTCAACTTGGGGAGTCCAGAGGTTTGGCTGAGTGACTCAGCAGGAAGCCAGGGTGCTTACTTTGTACACATCCTGAGCCTGCGGCAGAGGAGGGCCTGGAGATTGTGTGAGAGCTACACGCCCCCTGGGTGGGGGTAGCCTGTTTACAATATAAGGGAGAAAAGGAGGCTACTTGGCTGCCATTCCACCCTTTTGCTCTTGTGGTTTTTTGCTGTGTGCTACCGCCATGAACATTTGCCCTTTGCCATGTGCCACTCTGCCTCAGAACAAGCCAAGTATGGACTGAAACCTCCACAAACTATAAGCTAAATAAACCTTTCCTTCCTTCATTTTGGGCTTTGGGTATTTTGTCTCAGCAACCATAGAAAATAACCAAGACACCCCTCATGTGTTAACAACTTGTGATCTATAATGCAGTCACCTCTTCTTTCAGAAAGTCACATTACATCTGTGCTCACCAAGAAAAAGCTGAGCAGGGAGTGGTGCTGTGAGGGAAGGCCAGAGCACAGCTCCACGGGGATAAGAGGAGAGGAAGCTTACACAAAGTTCATGATCTGCAGTTCAGGTTTCTATGCCACTGAATTCAGATCAAAAATCAATTTCTTCTACATTATACTTGACAATGTTAGTCTTTAAAATAGAGCTCTAACTATTCAAAGAAGACTTTAAAACAAAAATACCCAATAGTCTTACAATGAATCTCCAAATTCTCATGTAAACTGATGGTACGGGAAGAGTTTAATCGTCTAGTAGGACATTATTGAGCATACGAAACAGGATGTGGAAATTCAAAACGTAAAATACTCACTTTTACAGTTTCTTCTGTGTTAAGCTTATTTCCCTTAACCAAAACAATGTGGAAAGGCTTGTTATTGTCCCAAACATGCTGAAAAGGAATTAAACACAGAGGTGTTTTAATAAAAGGAATGAATATTCTCTGGTAACACTGAAATTGTCTCATGGTTCCCATATATATTGGAAAATTATGAAAACAACTCTGAACTAATAACTGAAAACTCACATATATTAAATTAAGCATTACAGCCACTTGCTCTTGGTTTTCAAAGCAAAAAATAGGCAGCATTAACCACTGCCAAAGGAAATCACTAACCAACAGGGGCTGGGAGTGCAGCTCAGTGGCAGAGTGGTTGCCTAGCAAGCGCCAAGGTCCTAAGCTCAATCCAAAACACCTCCCCTCAAAAGCATCAACAAAAGCATCAACAAATAATATTTTAAAACTTTGGGTAAACAGGACGTGGTGGCACACACCTGTAATACTAGCATTTGGGAGGCTGAGCTGGGCGGATCATTGCAAGCTTGAGACTGGCCTGGGCTGAAGTGAGCTCAAGGCCAGCCTAAACTGCATAGCAAAACCCAATATCAAAAAAACAAAAACAAAAACCCACACAAAACTTTGGATAGGGCATGGTAGCACATGGCTGTAACCCAGAACTTGGGAGGCTGAGGCAGGAGGACTGCAGTGAGTTCCAGGCGAGCCTAGGTTACATAGTGAGTTCAAGGCCATTGTGAGCTACAGAGCAAGACTTTGTCCCAGAAAGAAAACAGGCTTTGGATGAAGTATTTGTAGTAACACAGATGGGCTCACTTTGACACACACTGTATATTAAAATTGTACTAACACACAGCATCATCAAGGAGTACTTAAGCAAACAATTTGTAAAGACCGAGTAACTGACAAAAACACTACTTCACTTAAAGTGACAGAAATAAAATATACTCATAAATCAACTATTTCTGCTCATCTCACTTTTTCTACTACAGCATCTCACACTGCTCTTTGAAGTTCTAAGTTTAAGGTTCAACCTATAACTTAATGGCAGTTTTCACAGAAGTAGAAGTGAGTAATGGAAATACGTGTAAGACTTACTATAGAACCTAACAAAATCACAGGCCATCTAGAGCTACAAGGCACACACGTGGAACTTACAGAAATAACTCGTGTTTTCTTTGGTGGTAAGGGAAGCGGGAAGTTAAATGAATTCCGATTTATGGCAGCTTCTATGGCGATCATTTCCTGCTCATACATCTTCTTGATCTTGCAGCATTCCACAAGTACAAAGTGGGGCAGGGCCCTGTTCACCACGCAGTTCCGGATGTACTGGGCGACAAGAGGAGGAAACACATGCTTTCAGGCAGACGTATCAACAGAATGAAATCAATCTGAACGGCACTGTGTTAAATGCATTGAACGAGCACGTCTTATACAACATGGCATCAGGAACATGATCATTTAAAACAGAACACATTAAATAGCCAGATACCATTAACTGAATGTCTAAGAATCAAATGTATAATTACATGTCGATGTCTAGAATGCTCTACAATTTTTTAAGATTAGCCCCATTTAACAACTTAAAGAAATGAAATTCAGAAGGGTTAAGTTACACACTTAGTATCTATATAAGACCTCAGATTGAGACAGGTCAACTTATCTGACTCCAGAGTCATCCTTTAGCCCAGTGTTGGTGAATGTGTAGCGTGTGCGCTATAGTGGGCACACACAGCCCTCTTCAACAGCCCACAAGCAAAGTCACCCGAGCAGCATCAGGTAACAGTGCACACAGGAGCTGGATGCACGCTCAGAAAGGAGTAGTGGCACCAGGCCATGAGGTCACAAGTCAGTACTCTAGCCAAGTTTTCACATGGCCTATCAGTACACTGCAAAGGATACGTGTATTTGCTTGGACTGGCTGTGAGTTTTAATAGATTCCTTTTTTATTAACATGAGAGTTTGGCTTCGAGTTTTTTTTAATGAAAAATAACATTTAATATCTAAGATTTAGCAAAGAGATGTTTTGATTAAGAGATTGGGATTTTTTTAATGTTGTGCTGTCTCCCTGGCATATTTGAATCTGCAGCAACGTATTTAGTTATTTATGAAGAATTTATTAAAACAAGAGCAAGAAGCCAGGCATGGTGGTATATGTGTGCAACCCTAGCACTTGAGAAAGCTCAGACAGAAGGAGTTCACAGCCCGTCTAAGCTACACAGTGAGTTCAAGACCAGCCTGAACTACTTAACGAGAGCCTGTTAGACTGGAGGAAAAAAAAAAAAAAAAAGAGCAAGAGGATACATGTATTGCATGCTTGGACTGGCTTATGATTTTGGCAGAAGCCCCCACAAGGTAGGAAACGCACTCAGATGTCTTTTTCAAAGCAGGCCAAAAGCTGGTGGTCAGTGAAACGTTGTCCCTTATGCTGGTAGTCAGCAAATTCAAGAGCAACCCCAGCTGAGCATCATGGCTATGGATGGTTGATTCAGGGAACATCCAATTCTTTAGCGTTAAACTAATAGTGTTAGCTACTTTTGGTACAGGGATAGATTTGTACTGGGTGCTTCTTTTTAAATTTTGTCTTTTTATAGACACCAAGTCTTGAATACCAAAAACTGTCCACAGCAAAAGAGCAAAACTGAAAATGGACAGTGGGTGATCATTCTAAGAGGCCTGGACGGAGTCATCTGCATCTGAATGCAGCGGAGGCGTGCTGCGTATTCTGTGCAGCGAAAGCTCTCGGTGTCCCAGTCAAGGGTCAGACAGCATTCCGACAAAAGTGCTGCTAACCGTGGTGAAACTGAAAGAAAAGTCTCCTGAGCAGAAAAAGAGGAAGAATCATTCCCAGTGTCTTAGTATGTAAAACTACCTAAAACAAATCTGACAGCTTTCAAATTTTATAGGGCTTTTATCAAAATGGTCATGTTGTCTGGGGCTAATTCCCCTTCTCATGATTTCCCAAACAAGGATAAAATCATACAACATGCTGGGCGTGGTGGCACACACCTGTAAACCCAGCAATTGGGAGACTGAGGCAGCACTGCCAGGAGTTTGAGCAAAGCAAGACCCTGTGTCTCCAGCACCCTCATGTGGCAGAAATACTACTATCGATCCAATCCTGTACATGGCAAATGATGTCAGTCAGCAGCTCAGCACTGACTTATGAAAGGCAGCCCGTTGCTCCATGTGTTTGGATGAAAGTGCAAATATAGTAAATAATAATGCAAGGCTAGCAATAATTCTGCATTATGCTGTTGGTGACATCATGAGCTGGCGACACTGGTGTCCTCACCTGGAAGAACACAGGGACATCTACAATGCTGTGATGAAGGCTTTTTTGTCGTAAGACAGAAAAAGTGGTTTCAATGACTAGTGATAGGGGACCTTGCAAGGTGGGGGCAACCTCTGGTTTCATACAGTTCTTTGTTAAAGAAGCAAAACATTTAGTCATTCAGTTTCAGTGTATTATACATCAAGAAGCTCTTTGTGCTAGCAGAAGCAACATAAATTAGACAATATCCTCAAATGTTGCAGAAATGGTGAATCGTATCATGGCTTGGGCACTTCGTTTTCAACAGTTTCAAGCATTTCATGATGAAGTTCAGGCACAGTATAATACTTTATTTATGAATAATAATGTCTGGTGGCTGAGTGAAAGACAAGTGCTGGCCAGGCGTGGCGGCGCAGCCTGTAATCCCAGGACCCGGGAGGCTGAGGCAGGAGGATCCTTGCAAGTTCAAGACTGGCCTGGGCTACAAAGTGAGCTCAAAGCCAACCTACACTGCATAGTGAGACTCTGTCTCAAAGGGACAAAGGTAAGTCCTGGGGAGATCTGTAGCCTTCTTGGATGAAATGTGGCTGTTTATAAATGAAGATGGGCAGGAATACCCACAACTCACTGATAAGGTCTAGCTTAAAATCTCACTTTTTTTTAATAGATTTTATGCTCTACTTCAATGTACTGAACAAAAAACTACAATTATAGGCACACCGATGTATTCACACCTATGTTTATAGTGACACAATATAACAGTCAACTGTCCATCAGCTGGTGAATGGATAAAGAAGTGGCTTTTTTATACAATGGAGTACTACACTGTCATAAAGAAGGATACACTTGAGACACTTCCAGGAAAACAGATGCACCTTGAGTCCAAACTCAAGTGAAATAAACTGGATACTTGTGTAAGTACCACACTGTTTCTGAGGTGTGAAAAAGGTAAGTGTAAATGAGGACCAAAATGTATATTAGGTACTGTGAAATAGGAGGAAAATGTTGAAATGGGAAGGGAAATAAAGGAGAGAGGAATGGGAGAAGAAAGAGAAAAAAAATGAGAAAAGATGGGAAACATGGAAACAAAGCTTTCTTTAAATGGGAAGAGGAAGGGTTGCAGAGAAGGTATGGCTGGGAAGCAAAACAAGTTACGCAGCATAAACTATCTATGATGAACATGACCATCACGTCCATCTAAAATGTACTGATAAAACCTGACTTAGAAAGATATAAGGCATAAAGGAAAATGTTTTGTGGTTTCAAAACATTTGAGAAAAACTGCAGGTTTTTAAAGAGACCCTGAAAAGTGGATAGCTGAAACATTTCCAAATCTAAAATGAAATTTGGAAAATTCTGCATTTGCAGACAATCCTACAAGCCACTAGGAAATCTACGAGGAATTTTCTAGCAATAACTGCAAAGGAGGAAAAAAAAGGTTTTTTTTGAGACAGTCTTAGCCCAGGTTGGCCTTGAAATCATGGCGATCCATAGGTCTGCCTCAGCCTCCCAAGTGCTCAGATTACAGGCATGAGCCCCCATGCGTGGCTGAAGGAGAATTTTAATAATAATTTTTACAGTTTCATAAAATGGGTACAACTCTATTTTCTTCTCCAGATAAAGCCAAACTTGAAAGACTTGATCTTTCTTACTTATACTGGTCGGATTTTTGGGATCTGAAAAAGGAGCTACTAAATTTCAAGAAAGCTCTATTTGGAAAAATGCATTCTACAACCTGTGTGCAACAACTGAGAACACAGAGAGCAGTGTGAAAGGAGGACAAAGGACATGGCACATTGGTGATTCTGAAAATGAAATCCTTAAAGTGTACAACTCTCTGCAAAATAAAATAATTTTAAGTCAATGAAAGCACTAGAGGTTGCTTTTCTTACTGTTTCAATCACCATATGCTTGTGAGCAGCTCTTTTCAGCTTTGAGTTATATCAAATATGACATAAGAAACAGCCGAACAGATGACCTGAGTGCTGCATGTGTTGTTCTCAAGCTAATGGAGTATCAGCCATGGTCTGACAAATTATCACCATGCACAGGACACCAAAGATCACAGTAACTGTGCAAAAGCACCCCAAATGCAAGTTCTACCTTTCAATAAAAAGCTGTTTGTATCATTGAAAGCTCTGTTATTCTGTTTTTCTTTTAAGACAAAACTAAAACCTCAGCGCTCTGGTTTAATCGCAGTATTGGCACTTTAAGATAAACAAGTGGGCTTAGGGTTGCAGCTTGGGTACTTGGTCTCTAGAAAGGTCCGCTGCCACTGCATCAGGCAGTCACCAGGGAAGGTGAACACATGGTTCATGTGTGACAGACCTACACTTTCCTACACAGAACAAAGCTCCAAGAAGGCATTACCAATCACCTTCCCAGCACATATCCATTGGCTATGCAGGCCTATTGTGTTGTTTTATTTTCATGATACCAAGGGGCTCTTCTGAGGCATAAAAGCAAAGACATTATTCATATTTCCAAAGATTCTTAACAAGTAAATAGGAATCCAATGTATTTTTCAAAACAATAAATTTCCTAAATAGATCTGAAGTATGAGTCAATGTATTCATTCCGAATCATTGAAATAGTTTTAATGAATGCCACTTTAGCGAACGCAGAACATGGAACCAGTCTATGCTGCCTACCAATCATTTTTTATCTTCTCTCTTTCTTATAAAGTTCAACTGCTCAGTTAGAATGCCTAGCTCGCACTGACAAGGTGTGGTGGGGCACATGTGCAATCCCAGCTCTTGGGAGGTGAGGCAGAAGGATCACTGTGAATTCAAGGCCAGCCTGGAATATACAGCAAGACCCTGTCTCAGAAACAACAAACAACAAAGAAGAATGTCCTCACTCTCATAGCTGTGCACACAAGTTATAATTGCTTCTGAACGGTAAAAATTAAGGTGTGGTGGCACGTGCCTGTAAGTCCAACACTGACTGAATCAGATCAAAGTTTGAACCAAACCTGGGCCACTTAGTATTTTAAAGGGCAGTATATGTAACTCAGTGTGAGCTGGGTGTGGTGGCGCATGGCTATAATCCAAACACTTGAGTGAGGATGCAGGAGATCACCACAAGTTCAAGGCCAGCCTGGACTACAAAGTGAGACCCTGTCTCAAAAAACAAAAGATATAGCTAAGTGTGTAAAGGCAAGTTATGGCTGATGCACTGTGTCAACTTGGGGAGTCTAGAGGCTTGGCTGAGTGACTCAGCAGGAAGCCAGGGTGCTTACTTCGTACACATCCTGAGCCCTGTGGAAGAGAAAGACATGGAGATGATGTGAGTGCTACACCCCCCTGGGTGGGGGTAGCCTGTTTACAATGTAAGGGAAGGAAAGAGGCTGCTTTGCCACCAGTCTTCCCTTTTGCTCTTGTGGTTTTGGCTCTGTTCTGCTGGCATGAACATTTGCCCTCTGCCATGTGCCACTCTGCCTCTGAGCCAGCCAAGTATGGACTGAAGCCTCCACAAACTGTGAGCTAAATAAACCTTTCCTTCCTTCATTTTGGGCATTGGGTATTTTGTTTCAGCAACGAGAAAAAAGTAACCAAGACAAGTCACTAGTTTCAAGACCCAGTACACTCTACACACACACACACACACGCACTACACCACAAAATAAGGAAACCAGGTACAGTACCTGATAATAAATCTCAGCTCCTTATTGTCAGACATTACCTTACATTTGGCATGTTTGTATATCTCAAAACAACAGTACCACAAAATCTTAAGATTTAAATCCTGTCACTACTGATCTCTAACTTGGCACTTAACTCTACTCTTCATATAGTAACTATTTTTTTAGTGTGCAAAATACTTTCAACAAAGTATTTTAAGGTTTCTTAAAACAAAGGAATTAAAGGCCAGACTGGGCTACAAACTGAGTTTAAAGCCAGCTCGCACTAACTATGAAGTTAGACCCTGTCTCAAAAAGACAAAGACAAAAAAGAAAAAAGGAAAGACAGACAGACAGACAGACAGACAGACAGAGGCAGCAACTTATTCTTTTTTTTTTTTTTTTGCGGTACTGGGGATCAAACTCAGGACCCTGCGCTTGCTAGGCAAGCGCTTATTCCACTGAGCTATATCCCCAGCCCCAGCAACTTATTCTTTAAGCAAACCTTGCTGCATTCAGTGGTGCATGCCTACAATCCCAGCACTCAGAAACCTGAGGCAAGAGCATTACGGTGAGTTTGAGGTCAGCTTGAGCTATACAGTGAGTTCGAGGTCAACCTTAACTACATAGTAAGACCCTGTCTCAATAAAAGGGGTGGGGAGACAGAGACAATGACAATGACACACAGACAAGGAAAACAAGCAAGCAAACCCTGCCAGACATGGTGGCTGGCACATGCCTGTAATCCCAACATTCTTTGAGGGTAAGGCAGCAGTATCACAAGTTCAAGCCCAGCCTGGGTAACTTTGTGAGACCTTGTCTCAAAATTTTAAAAAACTGGAGCTGGGCATGGTGGTATACCCCTATAATCCTAGCACTCTGGTGGCCAAAGGAAGAGGATAGCCATGAATTCAAGGACAGCCTAAATTACATAAGGAGATCTCTCTTTTTTTTTTTTGGCAGGACTAGGGATCGAACTCAGGACCTTGCGCTTGCAAGGCAGGCACTTATTCCACTGAGCTATATCCCCAGCCCCTACATAAGAAGATCTTGTCTCAAAAAGAAAACAAACAAAACAGAACAATCTCAGCACTTGGGAGGCTGAGGCAGTAGGATCACCATGAGTTCAAAGCCAGCCTGAGCTACATAGTGAATTCAAGGTCAGCCGGAAATGCCTAGTGAGACCCTATTGCCAAGTGTGGTGGTGTAGGCCTGGAATCTAAGAATGCAGCTGGTTGACAGAGGAAGATCACTACAAGTTTAAGGCCAACCTGAACTACGCAGCAAGACCTTGTCTCCCAAAACCAACCAACCAACCAACCAAACAAACCACAAAGGCCAGCAGGGGTAGGGATGGAGGGATACTTGGGAAAAAGGCAAACCTGTGAGGAAAGGGTTACTGGACTACATATACCTTATTTAAACTCCATTTTAACCTAAGGCAGTTTAGTGGCTTCCATAAAGTACACATTTAAAGAATTCAGGATTAAATGATTAAATGGAAAGAAATGTCTCAAAGAGCGACTTAGGATATAGCTCAGTGGCACAGCACCTACCCCACAAGTGCAAGGTCATGATGTCCAGAAGATTAGGGCAAGTTTTTTTATGACCTAATTTATGCAAAATTCCTACCAATATAGAAGCAAGAATAAAAATGTGCGAAGGGCATTAGACATATAAATATTACTGGCTGAAACTACAATTTTTTGAAATTGAAAATTTTAAATATTCTTGTACTGAGCTGGGAATATAGTTTAACTGTAGGGCATATACAAGCCCAGTACCTCTACCCAAAAAACTACTTTATTTAGTTAACAAGTTCTTGTACAAACACATTCTTATACAACTCAATGAATGACTTGATGTTTCATGAAATTTTTAAAGTACTTAACTTTCTCCAGAATATTTCACATTTAAACCATATGCTTATAAGAGTAGGCAACTGTAACAAACTATGTTAAGAATTCATAATGCTATAGGAAAATAATTGAACACTAAAAAAAGCAGAATGCAAACTGATAAACACATTCATATATAATCATTATACCAAAAACACACATAACTATAAATAAAACTAACAAAAATATGCCAAAGTGTTAACAATGATATTTTCAGAGTTAGGCAGCATTATAGATTATACACTAGTTACGCTGGTGCAATTTTCTGTGGATCCCAAATGTTCACTTTGGTATACTTTTTTAAAATCAGAAATAAAAATTAAATTAAATATAGACACACACTTTGCAGTGAGGCGGACAGTCCCTACCTGGAACTGAATCAGCGGGTAATCACCAAACACATACTCTATTCTCCCGATGACCTGCAGCACATAGTCACCAGGGCTGGCTTCATCCTTCCTACGTTTCTGGATTGCCAATTCATTGACCTTGATGGGATTCGTATTAGGGGATACGTGAAATCTAAACACATCCTAAAAAGAGAGAAAACAGGAAACCAAAGCAGGAAATTATACATTTGTGTTGAAAAATCACAATTACAATCATTATGTAATATATAAATGTACATATTTGCTATCTTTACAGTTTTATATTTGAATGAATTTTCTATATTCTAAGTATGTTCCCATATAAAATTTGTTAAGATTTTTGATAATCTGAAAGTCATCTTACTGTATTCTGAATGCCACAGCTCCTCACATGTAAGACTGGTATTTACCTAAAGTTACTGCTGGGAGCATTACAATCCCCAACATGAAATTTTGTCACGCTACCATGACAAAACAGCATGGCAATGGCAAAACAAACCAACAAAACGAGACCCAGGGGTCAATGGGACAGAACAGAAGACAAAGAAACAAGTCCAAACACTCTCAGCCCCCCCCGATCTGTGACAACGGGGCCAAACACCTTCACTGGAATGGATATGCCTCTTTAATAAACAATGCTGGGAAACTGGCTTCCCATAAGCTGAAGATGAAACCTGCATCCACAGGTCTTACCATGCACTAACCTAAAATCTAAACGGATCAAAGATCTAAATATTAAAACAAACACATAACCTGCTGGAAGACAGAACAGGTAAAGCTCTTGAGGACACTGGTGTACATAAAGACTTTATGGACAAAACTCTGACTGCACAGGAAATATTACAGAGTCCACAACTGGGAACATATCATATTAAAAAGCTTTTGCACAGCAAAAGAAACCACCAACGGAGTGTAGAGACAACCCACAGAATGGAAAACAATGTTACCAGCTACTCCTCAAAGGACTAATTTCTAGAATATATGAAGAACTGAAAAATATCAGAACCTCCCCAAAGTTAAAGATCCAGAAATAGGCACCTGAAATGAACAGACACACTTCTTGGATAAAGTACAAATAGCAAATAAATATAGGAAAAAATGTCAAACATCACTAGTCATTTGAGAAATGCAAATTAAAACAACACTGTAATTCTATCTCACTCCAGAAAGAATGGGTGTCTTCAAGAAATCAGTCAATAACAAATACTAATGAGGCTGTGGAGGAAAATACACCTTTCTCCACTATTGGTGGGAGTATAAACAGGTATAAACAATATGGAAATCAGTATGGAGATTCCTTGAAAAACTAAAAGTAGAGGTCCTATTTGATCCAGCTATTCATTCCTCTTCCTGGTATCTTCTCAAAAGAGTTAAAAGCATCGGACCACAGCAATATATGCACACCTACGCTTACACCAGCCCAATCTGCAATAGTTAAATCTTGGAAACAGAACAGCACAGATGTGATCAATGGATAATGGATAAAGAAAATGTGGTTTTTATATACAATGGAGTACTACACTGCTACAAAAAGGGATAAACCTACACAATTTTAGGTAAATGGATGCATGTTGATAATTTTAAGTGAAATAAAATGGACACACGCTTAAATATCACATTGCTTCTCTTGTGTGAGGAACTTCAAAGAGTAAATAAGGACCAAAATGGATGAGTTTTTGGGAAGTAGGAAGAAAAACGTTCAAATGGGAAGAGGGACAAGGGAGGGGGTAGAGGAAAGGAAAGGGAGGAAATAGGGATTTTAAAAATTAAAAATGGAAGGAAAATAGAACAAAGGTTTATAAAGCGGAAGGGGAAGAGGATTGAAGGGAAGGGATGGAGTGGGATACAAAAGAATTAGGGTCTATAATGTACAGGTACAAATTTCCTGGCATGACTGTAATCATTCTGTATGCCAAATGTACCAATAAAAACAGCTGGATCAGCACCATGGCAGCACATACTCTTTTGCTGAACTTTGATTTTTGCTTCTTGGGTTTGTTGTTGTTTTCTTTTTGAGACAGGGTTTCACTATGCAGGTCAGACTGGCCCTACTCTTTGTAGGCCAGGCTGGTCTCAAAACTCAGTGATCTTCCTGCCTCAGTGCTGGGGTTACAGGTATGTGGCACCACACTCAACACAATTCTTTAATAACTTAATAATTTTACCAACCCACAGAATCCAAATGTCTAGGAACCTGTGGCTTACTCCTTTTGGAAAGGTTTTGCCTGAGAAAAGGCAGACTAGAGAGAGGCATGCTCGCTCTATTTCAATTATCTCGATATCTGGCATGTAGGAGGAAAGATTGCGTGGAAACTTACTGAGCTCAGGGTAAAAGTCAAAGAAGGCAAAACTGAGTTTAAAACAATTTTTTTAATCCAAAATATGTGCTTGCCCATAATAAAAGCACTATTTCAAGAGCAGAGGAAGTATCTCCTAGAACTGATGTATTCAGGCAGAGACAAAGATTTCAGGGACTGTAAATGGAATTTTTTGTTTTGTTTTCCTGAGATAAAGCCTGATTATGTAGTTCAGGCTTGACCTACAGGCTTTTAAGCTCCACCGTGCTTCTCCTGCTTCAGCCTCCAGGGTGTTGGGATTATGAGTGTGTGCCACTAGACCTGGCTGAAAGAACTACAGGAAGGCGGGCTGGATGATCTCTCCTTCTAACTCCACATTCCATGACCGCTTGGAATCAGTACAGTTTTGTAGTATTGTAGCTTCACCTCTTATTTTCAAAACATTTCTTTAAGGCAGGTTTACAATCTCAGCACTCCAGAAGACTGAGACAGGCAGATTATAAAATCAAGCCCAACTTAGACAATTTAGCAAGTTGTTGAGACTTTGTCTCAAAATAAAAAATAAGAAAAAGACTGGGGATGTAGCTCAATGTGAAGGCCCTGGGTTGAATCTCTAGCACCACACACACTCCATTGGGAGAGCAGTTGTCCAGAATGCACAAGGCCCTGAGTTCAATCCTAGTATAGTAAAACAATAATAACAACAACAACAACAAAACAGCAAGGCCTGTGATGCACTCCTGTAATCCCAGGACTCTGGGAGGCTGAGACAGAAAGATTGCAAATTCAAGTCAAACCCGGGCAATTCAGTAGCTTATTGAGACCACAGCCCAAAATAAAATACCAAAATAGCTGGAGATGTAGCTTGGTCCAAAGGTCTTAGGTTCAATCTCCACTACCACAAAGTGGGGATAGGGACAACAAAGAACTTTCCTGTCCATATATACATGGTAAACGGATGATTGCACTAAAATCTGTGTGTCCCAGCAGACATGACTCATCCGTAAGGTGACCCGCACTGTCCTAGACGGTAACTGCACTAAGCCAGGCTCCCAACTGAATCTCACTCTTCAGCAGCATGTCTTCCTAGTGCACGTCTTCAGGCCTCACAGAAGTTCCTAAGCAGTATGTTACATCTGACAGTGAGATCTCATTACTAAAATTTTTATTCAAACTGAACTGTACTCTCCGTGTATCTCAGGGTAACCAATGGTGTTTCTCCTGTAAACAGGCCAGCCCGCCCACCTCTCTGTTTCTTTTTACAATATTTTCTTCCTTCTCCTTTCTCCCTCTATGTCTCCATACTGGAGATTGAACTAGGGCTTTTGCACTCAGCTACATCCTCAACCCTTTTAATTTTGAGACACTCTCATTAAGTCACTAAGTTGCCCATGGCAGGCTCAAACCAGCAATCCCCCTGATGGAATCAGAGGCCTGCACTGCCTTGGCCAGCTATAAACTTTCTGATCTAGGGGTAATTCCTAAAAGCATGGTCCTTTCTCACATCTCTCTTATTAAATACTTATTAAAAGCCAGGTGTGGTGGCACTTGGGAGGCTGAAGCAGGAGGATCATTGCGAGCTCAAGGCCAGCCTGAACTGCACAGTGAGCCCCTGTCTGAAAAAGACAAACAAAACAAAACAAAAAAACTCATTAAAGTATTACCTGAAATGAGGCAAAGCACAGCAGGACACAGTGGCGCACGCCTATAATCACAGCATTGGGGCAGGAAGATTGCCACAGGGTTTGGGCCAGCCTGAACTAAACTGAGATCCTGTCTCCAAAGAAACCCAAAAAAAGTTTTAAAAATGTAAAAAGGTAAGATTAAAGACATTTGGGTAAAATCCTGGTTCTATCACTAATTAGAGGTGTGATGACAATAAATGAATATCTAAATTTAAAAAATTATTACAGTAAAATACACACCATCATTAATCCTCCTCAAAACGCTCCCTCCTTTGTTTCAGGAAGCTTGCTTTCCCGAGTGACTTCACAAGCTGTGAGCCAACGTATGACGAGGGCTGCTGGTGTGCACCACCCAAAGGCAAGGCAGGCGCATCACAGCCTCACGATGTGTCCTCCCCAGCCTTTCTCACTGGGCCCGGCACTGTGCGATTCCGGCTCCTCCCCAAAGTCAAAAGTTCATAAAAGGTAAACGTTTTGAATTGATTCAGGACATCAAGACAGCCATGACAACAAAGACACTCGAAGGCAGAAAAGTGGCAAGAATGATGGAACTGGTGTGTTCAGGGTGAAGGGGAGGAGATTAGTGAAAAGATGCCTTTTACTGTAATAAAAATTTCTAAGCATTCACTGAATTTTTTGCTTACTCTGCACACGAGGCCTAGTACAAAAGAATACTTGTCATACCTCAGTTTCTTCACTGTAAAATGGGAGAGAACACAGCAATCTAATCTTCTTGCAGAAACTGCAGGACGTAAGGGAAAGATCTTACATAGGTCTAGGAGCTTGTCAGGGCTCGGATCAGACTGTTCCCCAAAGGTCTGCGCTCAGTCCCAGGCTTCTGGAAGATGGCTGTATCACAGAGCACTGCTCTCAGCAACGGACTCACCACAGGTGAGCTCACAGGGACGTGGGGGTGGACAGCGGGACTGGCCAGAGGAAGGTGGTCCCTGGAGACGTAGCCTGGAAGGGCCCAGGCTTGTCTCCGCCCCCAGCCCACCATCTCACCCTCTGCTCTCCCAGTGCCACACCCTTCTACCACAACGATCCTGCCTTTGAACCAGCTGACCACAAGGGAAAGCTCTGACCCTGAGAGCCAAAATGGACTTTTCTTTCTTTAACTTGTTGATGTCAGGGATTTTCTCCCACCAACAGAAAGCTACCACTGTGCTTCATATAGGACAGCCAATGTGAAGACTGTTGCCACTGCTATGGTTGTGACAGTAAATCAAGAACAAACATGCTTGAATCCCACTTTAATCTAAGCCCCTGGAGAGGATGCCCATACTTGGTACAAATATACTTGATACAACATAATTTAGTTTGTTTAACTGCTATAAATATTCCAATATGGATCAGCCACATGTTATACGAGTACCAAATTTCTTATCACCATTTCATTCACATATTCATAGAATATACAGTACATATAAGACCATGGAAAAAAAGGAAAACATTTTGATCTATTCCCTCTCCCTGTGCTTCTTTGCTAAAATGTTCTTTCATAATCATGAGATCTTGCCAGGCATAGTGCTGCATGCCCATAATCCCAATACTTGGGAGGCTGAAGCAGGAGGACTGCTACAAGGCTATACAGTAAGACCTGTCTCCAAGGGGAAAAAAATTTCTAAGAGATAAGAGATCTTTTTAACATCTCTTTAAAACTGAAAATCCAATAAAAAGGGCAGTGCGCCAGCCATGTTCTAAACTACTATTCTACCGCATCAAGAAGCAATATATATGCAGAGGATGTTAAACTATTCTACATACCACTACCTTAAATCTAAAACTTCTCTTTGTAATGGTGCATTCTTAGAAGAGACACTTCTACGAGTGGAACTATATTCAAGTAAAAATCAGAAATTTACTACAAAACACTTCTTTAAAAAAATATAATACTACCTGACTATTTTCAAAATGAATAACTACAACGAGCTTTCCTCCATAAAGCTTGTCTTGCAAATTTTCAAGGATGGACGGATCGTGCTCTGGTGGGTATGTCTGCTTCAGCCAGTCAATCCACGATAATCCCACAAGTGATTGAATCTTCTCCTCACTGAATTTGCGCATTTTTCTTCGAAATTCATTCACTTCAGGATCCTTTAAGGCATCAAATTCATGTAGACCTAAACAAATTTTGTAAAGGCATCATTTTCAGCAGCTAATAACAATAAAAGAGAATATAAAGCATTTTTAACAAAAACTTAACTTAGATATTTAGCTTTTATCAAGCAGACAAAATCAGGCAGGAATATATGAAAAAAATAAAGACAAACAAGATAAAAGAATAAATCTCAAGCCGGGGCAAGTGTGAGGTCCTGGGTTCCATACCTGGTTCCCCCCAAAAAAAATCTCAGGAGAGGAAGGAGACTGGGAAAAAAGGAAACAAGATATAACATACACAGGTACATGCTCCCTGTGATGAATACGATCAGTACCTACAAAAGACATCCAGTTAAATTTCTAAAATATATAAAATTAAACTCATGTGAAGAATTGGTTGGTTAGACTGGTTACCAGCTTTATAAAAATAATTACCAATACCCAGAATACACAATTTAAAACCCCATATATCCAGCCCACATGGTGGTGCACACCTATAATCCTAAGCTCCTGGGAGGCTGAGGCAAGTAGAATCACTGAAGTTCAAAGCCAGCCTGGGCCACAAAGTGAGTTTAAGGCCAGCCTGAATGGCAGAGTGCATAGTGTCAAAAAAATAGAAAAAAGTTCTGAGTTGAGGCTGTAGAGTTGTTGCCTACCACATACCAGGCCCTGAGTTCAGTACCCAGCTATATAAAAAAGATTTGCTACATGTTTAGACAGGTCAAGAAAAATGGGTATTTTCAAATGTTTCTTTCAGAATTCTGGTAAAATCCTGATTATGATTCATTTTGCTGGTTGCTGGAAAAATTAATGCAGGTGTGGCATATACTTTCACCACAGGGAATAATCAGAGTCCAAACAACAGCTCTGTAAATAATTACTTGGAACAAAAGTGGAAAATAACAAGCAGGGACATCTTTCAGGAAAAAGTATTTTCAGTCTCACCGCAGCTACCATGCCTAAAAGTCCCACTGTGCTCTCTGGAGAGAGAAGGCAGTGCCTTGTCCCTGACGTTAAATGGAGAGAACTGTTTACTGGTTTCCCAAAAGGCGCGACCTTGTCTAGTTCTAGTGACAGTCACAATGGGTAAACAAGCACCCGCAAAAATTGCCTTTCAGGTAGTAAAGGTAAAAGTTTACTCTAAAATACTAAGACTTATTTGAGCTCCTAAAAATACTAATTTTTTTTTTTTTGAGATAGGGTCTCACTAGCTAGTTCAGGCGGGCTTTGAACTCACTATGTAACCCAGCCTGGCCTTGAATTTACAGCAATCCTCCTGTCTCAGACTTTGGTGAGCTGGGATTATAGACATGCACTACCTCACTGGCTCAATATAAACTTTTCACATGTGTGTATCATCACAATGTCAGCTTTTCTAGAAGTTCTGAACTGCACAATTTATGAACAGTTAAGAGCAGTAGGGGGCCAGGGATATAGCTCAGCAGCACAAGTGCCTGCCTGGAAAATGCAAAGTCCTAAATTTGAGTCCTGGTACAAAAAAAAAAAAAAAAAAAAAAAAAAAAAAAAAAAAAAAAAAAAAAAAAAAAAAAAAAAAAAAAAAAAAAAAAAAAAAAAAGCAGTAAACTGCTTAATTTATTCAGTAAGACACTTTTTCATCTTGATCATTCAAATTGCAAGGCATAATCTATAGAAAAAATTTTATGGGTATTAAAACAAAGGAAAAAATTTTTCTAACAGATGGATATAAAGCAAAGAACCTAGTAAAGGAAAAATTTGTTCTAGTAAATAAAAATTAAAATTCTCTCAAAATCATCATAGCTCTAAAAAATACAAAGTGAATAGTTTCTACTGAGGGCAAGAAAAAGATGTATATGATATATAATTCTAAAATTACTTAATGGGGAAAAATTATTTCCAAAAATAAACTAGCCACTCTCTCAAGTAATCGAACATACATGAAGTATCAATGTACTGTAGTAAACTAACAAGGTTCTACCCTAATATTCCCTGGAAGGAGTTACACGCTTATCACTGGCTAGGCTGAATTACTACAGGTCAGATCAAAAGAGGCAACTTAAAGGGAACAGTAGTATGTTATTCTACATTAGGGAATCTGATCAGTGCAGCTACAAAATCAGATCCAAAATCCTTCAGCGAATTTTCTGGTTTTATACTTATGTCTTTATAGTCTCCTCCTAAGTAACACTTTAGCTCCAAAATTAAGTCGGTATGTTCTATAAAGCAACACACTGACATACCATGAGCTATTGGGACTCCTGAGTCCATGTCCTTAATTTTGTTACAATTTTCCATAGACTTAATTAATTTGGAAGGAATAGCCAGTCATGGTGGCACATGTCTGAAATCCCAGCACTAGGGAGGCTGAGGCAAGAGGATCATTGTGAGTTCAAGACCAACCTGGTTTATAAAGTCAGCTGAAGGCCAGCCTGGTTTTTTTTGTTGTTTTTTTTTTTTTGGTGGTACTGGGGATCAAACTCAGGACCTTTACTTGTCAGGCAGGCGCTTATTCCACTGAGCTATATCCCCAGCCCTCAAGGCCAGCCCGAACTGCATAGCAAGACCTTGTCTCCAAGACAAAAAAAAAAATGCAAGGAATAATGTAGACATGATGCATCTTGACTTTACAAATACAATTTTTAGTTAAAGATAATTTCAGTTAAGGAGTAAAATTTATCAAAAACATGAGATTTGTGGAAACATCAAGCAGCTGAAAGTCTTGCTTGACATACAGTTGTACACAAAAGGTCAGTATTCTAGCTATATTACACTTCATAAAAATTAAGGGTGTCTGAAAGAGCTTCTCAAGTTATCTGCAGTAAAGAAATAATTTTTCTTTCCAAATCAAAGGCAAGTATCTTTGGAAAACAAAAATTTGTCATGAATAAAGAAAAAGACATGTAACACATAAGCCAGCATCGCACTGGAGAGGAGTTCTAAACTCTCAGTTCTGCGCTTACCTTAACTCAAATCCATAGCGGTACTCGGGCTACACTTTGAAAAGTAACGTCAGAATATACTTCCTATATGGTCACACATGTACCAACGGACACCCTAAGAATTTATGGTAAGAATTTCTAAATTACCTTTTCCAATAAGGACTCCAATTTTTGAATCCAATTTTTCCCCAGGATCACAACTGCGTGTCACTAACTTGAGAACTGGAAGAAAAGGTCTGACATCACAAAGTCTTCGTGTTTCATCTTCAAGTTCCTCATATACAGCAGTTTGATTCACACATGCAAACATATAGGAGTCAATGTCCATAAGCAGGTTAAACATTGGGTAATTGTGAACTTGCTTCCATAACAGCTGTAGAAATAAATGACACATTATCTGGAATGGAACACTGGCGTAGCTGTACAAACGTATCTGTGCAAGGGTACCCACTGCAGCACTGTTAGTAAAAATAAATAAGCACAGCGGCAGCCCAAGTACTGAGAGTAACAGACTGGTTACGTCAATTATAAACTATTATAAAATTATGAAAAACAAAAAAGAAATATATTCTGACATGGAAAGCCATCCCAAATACATTAGTTTTTTTAAAAAAATTTTAATGGCAAAGTATATGCCTACATACAATATTATCCCTTCCATGTAAAGTAATATAACCACAGGGAACATAAAACATGTACTATTAACAAGTTATTAAAAAGAAAATTACCAAGGAAGATTAAGAATCAATAAAGGGGTCAAGGATGTAGCTAGCTTAATGGTAGAGGGCTTGCCTAGTGTATTTAAGGCACTCGAGTCAATTCACAGTACCAAAAGAGAGAGAAAAATGTAGTGTTTTTATATTTAACATTCCTTCCTTTAATTTCCTTTAAACAACTTCTAATAAGAAAGTAAAACTTTAAACCATCTTCATAAAAACTTAAATTATGCTAACAGTATTTTTGTGCTCGGCAGAGGCGTATTCTTATCAGCAGTGCTCTGTCAGAATGAGCACAAATTCTCATCCTCCTCCTGGGTCTCCCACCTGATACAATGTTAAGAGGTCTGCTTGTACACACAAGTGACTATACAAAGAAGAATTATATAGTTTGACAATAGCCAGTTTAAAGGAAAACAAACAAAGCTCAGAGATACAGACAAGACACCTACAATACAACTTGGGGCCGACCCCTACATTTTCTGATGCAGAACAAATAGGAGGGCTGGATGCAGTCAGTGGCAGAGTGCTTGCCTGGCCTGCGTGAGGCCCTGGGTTGGATGCTTGCCACACCAAATAAACAAACAAAAACAAGAGAAACAAAGTACAGACAACAAAAGAAAAAACAGTAGATAAACAGGACTTCATCAAATTTAAAAATTAGTCAGGAATGGTGGTGCACACTTGTAACACAGCACTCAAAACAATACAAGTTCAAGACCAAGCTGAGAGTCTGTGACATAGCTTCATGGCAATTAATCTGCTTAACATGAATGAAGCTCTGGGTTTGACCCACAACACCAACCAACCAACCAACCAACCAACCAACCAACCAAACAACCCAGAATTACCACAGAATTCAACAAATCCTACTTCTACCTAAAAGAACTGAGAGCAAGATTCAAACAGTTATTTGTACACCAATATTCCCAGTGGTATTATTCACAGGGCCCAAAAACTGGAGACAACCCCAAGATTTATCAACAGATGCATGGACAAGGAAACTAGAGTAAACATGTATAACAGAATATTATTTAGCCCTAGAAATGAAATTAGGATGCATGCTACCAGATGAAAGACTGAAAACATTCTGTTAAGTAAACTAAGCCACACAAAAAAGGACAGCTATTTTGCTGGAGGATTCTATTTATATAAGGGGCCTAGAATATGCAAATTCAGGGGTAGAAATTAAAATACAGACCATCGGGGCCTGGACTATTGTGGTGATACAACTCACGTTTGAGGAGATGGAGGAGTACGGAGAGGGGCAGTGGGGACAGCTGTCCAGCACTGTGACTGTGGGGACCTACAGATGCTGCTGCATCTAGATTTTTTATGATTAAATTTTAAAAAACAGAAAGGTATCAACAGTTCATCTCAGACACAGCCAGAGGCTCTATAAAGTGGGAGTGAGGACTGGCATATCTGATGTCCAGAAGAAGGGCACATATCAAATTTATCACAGGATTTTCATTATAAACGTATTTATAGCAGAATAACATTTCCCCAAGTGACGGAAAATAAGCTGTCTTTAAAAATTTGATTTTAACATACCTGCTTAATATAAGAAATGGTAGCTTCTCGAGGTACCTCCAACTGGATATAAATCCCAGTGGGCAAAAGGAAATCCACAGGTATGGAGCCATCAGAAGCTATCTGCGAATCCACTGCCCAAATGTCAAGGATGTCTGCCATAGCAGGAGGCATTATGAAGCTGAAGCACATTCATAACCACATGGTCCTGGAAATCAATAAGTCAAACACAGTAAAATAGTCATTAGCCAAATTGTATATTAAAGAATGGCAAATATGCTGGGTGTGGTATAACACCAGCACTGAGGAGGCTGGAGAAGCACCATAATTTTGAGATCAGTGCAGGCTACACAGTGAGTTCAAGATCAGCCTGAGCTATATGCTAAGACCACCTGAAAAAGAAAAAAAAAAACAAAAGAAAGAAAAGAAAAAAATGGGTAAGTCAGGAATTGTGGTAAATCCTGTACTCCTAGCTGTTTGGGATGCTGAGTCAAGAGGATCACCTGGGTCTAGGAGTATGAGGTTACCTGCATAACACAGCCACCCTCTCAGAAGAAAAAAAATATATATAGATATATGTGAGAGAAAGCCCACCAACCTGTAACCAGTCTTTGGATTTTAATAGAGCCATTAATAGGAGGTCAATTAAATGATGCAGCATTTTAAAAGCAAAAGTAGCTGGGCATGGTGGTACATGCCTATAATTCCAGCAGGGAGGCTAACTGCCATGAGTTCCAGGCCATAAATTATATAAATAAGATTTTAGTTATCACTTCACAAATTCTATGTACATGTGTGTGTATGTATGTATCTCATCCAAATTCAAGACGAGTGCATGACATATGTAAGAACTGCAGTTTGGCCAGGCATGCTGGATGCATGTCTGCAATCTCAACATTCAGGAGGTAGGAGGGTCACCATGACTTTGAGACCAGCTTGGCTATGCAGTGAATTCAGTGTCAGCCTGAACTGTATATATAAGAAGACCTTGTCTTTTTATTTTATATATAGCTTAGTGGCACAAATGCTTGACTGACAAGTTCAAGGTCCTGAGTTGGATTCCAGTACCCCCCCAAAAAAGCTCAATCCTTAATCATTAAACAGACCCAGCCCCCAACCCAGGTCGGAACACTCCACAACTGGACTCTGGCCTCTTTCTCCTGCTTTTACCATCACTCTACAACCAAGATCTTGCGCCGTAAGTGACTTGCATTCCTGCTGCTACACCTACGTTCACATGAAAATACTGATCAGATTAAACTCCATCCACAAACGAAACACAGACATGGACACAGTAAGTTCTTTTGGACATATGGACATGTTCACATGGGGCTGAAATTTTCTGCTCAATCTGAGCATCACTAAACTGACAGCACCAAACATTTCTTCTCACAAACTGCAGTAAGAAGGGCTGGGCATGGTGGTGCATGTCTGTAATGCCAGCACTCGGATGGCTGAGGCAGGAGGATCACTGTGAGTTCAAGGCCAGCCTGTGCTACATAATGAGTTTAAGGCCAGCCTGAACTGCATAGTGAGACACTGTCTCAAAAAAGGAAAAAAAGCAACAGAAAGTATTTACCACTCCATATTTGGCTTTAATCAAAACAAAAATGAACCTGAGTCCAACCCAGCCTCTTGAGTTCAACTACATACTAGTTTGCAGGAAGTAGAGGCAGAGGCTAAACACTTCCAGGATGCAGCCAGCCAGGCAGGGAATGCGCAATCTTTAACAAAACTAGCGATACGGCTCTTTTAGCTAACTCATAACAAGAACAGAGGTTACAGAGAGTAATAAAGAAATAAGAGAGTCAAATCCGATGATAATTTGAACAAGTCAACTATAAAAAAAACCCCACCTCTGAAACAATAGAGGAAATTTAAAAATACATGGATTATAATAAAGTACAAGGAAAGGATGCCCAATCTCGCCATTCTTACTCAATATACTTCTTGACGTTTTGGCTAGAGCAATTAAGCAAGAGGAAACAATAATAAAAGAGATACTTACAAGAAAGGGAAAAAGTCAAATTGTCCTTGCTTGCAAATGTTATGATCCTAAGACTTTAAAAGACTAAAAACTTTTAAAGCTGATCAATGATTTTGGCAGTTTAGCAGGATATGAAAATCAACCTTTAAAAATCAATAGCTTTACACCAGTAACAGACTAGGTGAGAAAACTCAGGAAAGCAACTCCATTCACAATAGTTTCATTGTAGAACAGAGGCAGCTGACTTCTACAGTGAAAATCTCACAACTCTGAAGAAATTGAAGACATAAGAAAATGCAAAGAACTCCAATGTTCATGGATTGGCAGATTTAATATTGTCAAAATGGACACATTTTCGCATTACCAAAATGGACATAATTATCGCATTACCAAAAGTGATGTACAGACTCAATGTAATCCTCATCAAAATACCAACACTATTCTTCACAGAACTAGAAAAAAACCCTGAACTTTATGTGGAAACACAAAAGACCCACAATAGCCAAAGCAATCATAAGGAAAAAGAGAAAGTCTGGAGGCATCACAATACCCAATTTCAAATTATATTACAAAGCCATAGTAACAAAAACAGCATGGTACTGGCACAAAGACTAGAGTCATTTAATTCTGGACAAAGGAACCAAAGATAAAAGCCAGCCTTTTTAACAGATTGTGCTAGGGAAACTGAATATTTACTTGTACAAGATGATCTTTACCTCTTACCCTTATAACTCACTGACTGTAGAAAAATCAATTTCAAATGTATCAAAGACCTAGGTTTAAAACTTGAAACTCTGAAAATGCTAAAAAAAAAAAATAGGAAACACTGGAAGTTATTGGCACAGGCAAAGACTTCCTGAATAAGGCTCCAATAACATGGGAAATAATATGAATCAACAAATTTGACTATATAAAATTAAAAAGTTTTTGCACAGCAAGAAACAATAAAGAGAAAGAATACAGAATAAAATCTTTACCAGCTACTCTTCTCACTGAGAATTAATAGCTAGACTTTATAGAGAAATCAAAAACCTAACACCATCAAAATCAAATAGCTCAATCAAAAATGAGCAAATGGAACTTCTCAATGAAAGTACAAAATGGACAATAAGTATATGAAAAACTGTTCAAGATCTTTAACAATTATGCAAATCAAAATGTAAATCAAAACTATTCCAGTCAGAATGGTTAAAGCATAAAAAACAAATACAGGAAACAATAAACATTGGCAAGGATGTAGGGGTACACACTTCTATACTGCATGTGGGAATGTAAATTAGTACAACTACTATGGAAACGAGTATAGAGTTTCCTCAAAAAGCTAAATATAGAGAGCTAGGCAAGGTGCCACATGCCTGTAACCCCAGCACTGAGGAGGCTACGGCAGGAGGACTGCCACAAATCCAAGGCCAGCTTGTACTACAAAGTGAGACACCCCTGCTAAAAAAAAGCTAACGCATTGTCCAGTTATATCATTCCTTAGTACATACCTAAGGACCCGAAATCAGCACACTACGGGAATAATTGCACAACCATGCCTTCTGCAGCACAGTGCACAATAAGCAAGATACAGAACCAGCTGTGATGCCCACCAACAGATGGGCGGGTAAAGGAAATGTGTGTATATACACACTGACATACACCTAGCTTTAAGGAGGAACAAAATTTGTCAGCTGCAGGAAAACATGTATCTGGATCCCATCACCACATTAATCAAGAGAAGACAGATTCAAAAAGACAAGTATCAGGGGCCGGAGATATAGCTCAGAGGCACAAGCGCCTGCCTGGCAAGTGCAAGGTCCTGAGTTTGAATCCCCGTACAAAAAACAACAATTTCTACGTAATTTGTTTCAATTTAAAAGGTAAGTATCACATGTTCTCTTTAATGCGTGGGATCTAAAAGAGGTGACAAGAGAGACTACTGTTGGACAAGTGGAAAAGAGTGGGGGGGGATGGAAGGCGGGTAATGGGGGATGGATTACAGCACACACACACTGACACCCCCCATGTATAACTATTGAGCACAATGCAAGGGGGTGGCGGCAGCGAAAACCATTGAACTATGTTGTGTGAATCCCCTTAATCTGCACAGCCAATAAAAAGGAAGAAAAGATAGAAAAAGACTGTAAGCTCTATAAAGGCTCAGGGGTGATTCAGTGGGGCCCTGGGGATTGAGGACCACGCTTTTTAAACTACTATCTCTTACCAATGCATATGGAGAGGTCCCTATATATTTAGAAACTCTTTGATTGATAAACATTCATAGAAATTAACAAAGTCAACACAAACGTCATTCAGTCATTAGTTCTGAAATTACTTTAGGCAAATTGCTCCAAAACACCCTTTGTAACCTGCTTTCAACGAAGGAGCTTCTGCTTTGTGAGTAACAGACATTCAGTAAATAGCTGCTGAATGAAAACGTGATTCATGAAATTAAAGACCAGCTTTGTTTATAATCAAATACCACCACGCAGAGGGAATCAAGCCAGCTCCTGAACAAGTCACAGCAAGTACTGCACTGTCTTAAGAGCTGCCAACAAAAGCTGAGAGGAAAAACAAAATTAACAAAAAATTAAGAATGATTATAACAATTGAACTCCTGCTATCTTGTATGGTGAAGCTGTGTCATTTCCAATCATTTTTTTATTATTATTACCTGTTACTGTTTTTTATTGTTTGATCAATCTTAAATTCTTATGTCTGGTGGACTGAGCAAGTTCGTTGAAGATAATGGTATGTAATGTAGCAGTCATTGTTAATTCCTGTCATTCTGTTTTGAGGTCATGCATCATTTTTGTTGTTTTTGTGTTGTTTTGATTGTCTTCACTGTTTTGTTCATTTAATTTTTTAAATAAAAAAATGATTACAAAACATCGTCCATCTATCACAGAATTACAATCATGATAGACCTGTACGTGCCACTGGTTTCTTCAACACAGACTGTTTTTTTTTCCTTGCAGAAGCCTGGGAATGAAAACAGAGTCTTCACACTGAGGTACACACCCAACCTTTTGTTTCTGAAATAGGGCGTCACTAAGTCACCCAAGGTAAACTCAAATTTGAGATCCAACTGCCTCAACTTCTCTGGGGTTACAGGTGTGAAACCACTACTCCTGGCTTCAGCAAGACTCACAACCGAAACAAAATCGCTCAGTGAATAACAATAATAACAGGGCAACATGAAACTTAAAAAGAAAAAAAAAGCCTCTGGAAGCCCTGTAATGGCGGCCTATAATCCCAGCACTCACGAGCCCAAGGCAGGTTATCTATGAGTTCGAAGCCAATGTGGGCTACACAGTGAATTCAAAGCCAACATATACGACACAGCAAGACTTAAAAGAAGGAAAAAGAAAGCACCCTAAGGCATGTGGGCCACAGAGGCCTCTTTCCACCCTAAACGCACCTTACTACCACACCACTCTGCCCTACAGCACCCATTTCCCAGATGTGAAGGTGTAACACTTCTGCGCCACTAGAGGAAGAACCATTAAGACACACTTAGAGATTCTGAGAGTAACTGATTACATTAAAAATAAGTTACAAGATACATCACAGCTGAGCCCTTCTACCCTTCCTCTCTAAGGCCTTCCACACAACACATGAAATCCTTTGTTCAACCTGGGCATGGCGCACCCCCCTCTAGCTCTCAGCACTCGGGAGGCTGAGACAGGAGGATCACTGCAAGTTTGAGGCCAGCCTAGGCTACTTACTGAGTTTGAGGCCAGCCTGAACTGCATAACAAGATCTGTCTCAAAAGAACAATACAAAAAATCCTTCATTCAAGCTGCACATGGGCCCATACACCTATTATCCCAACTACACAGGAGGCTGTAGCAGGAAAATCAACAGTTCAAATCCACCCTAGGAAACTGCCATTCAGTGAGACCTTGTCGCTAAAAATAAAAATTAAAATAAAGTAAGAGGACTAGAAATGTAGTTCAGTGCAAAGTCTCTGGGTTCAATTTCCACTACCGGGGGAAAAATACCCTGAGTGATGCTAAATCACTGGTACTTGCCTGTGTATTCTCTCCTGCCTCTTACCTGAAACAGTACTCTCTCTCAAAATGTCTTCACACCCACGACTCCTGACAAACCCTTACTCCACTTCTCAGACACCCCTCCCTGTAGGAGGAGCACACTCCATCGGAGTGCTGTTTACTAACTTCTCAGTCCCAGAGACTTTCCAGCTCTATAGTTCCTGACACACATTAGGCTCTCAATATTTACTTAGGGTTAAATGAAGAAACGAGTGAAACATTCTACAGAATTTACTTGTACAACAATTATATTGGTCATTAAAAGTGTGGTTTAAATAATGATGGGAAGGAAAAACTAAACTCTCTGGTCTTCAGTGTGGCTCTTTTGCACCTAGTCCAAGAAACACCACACTTGGCCTCTGAAGTGACATAAGCACGTAACATCAAAGCAACAGCTGGCAGGAGGTGTAGCTCAGTGGTAGTGGCCAGCACACGAGTGAGGGGCCCTCTAGGTTCAATCCCTAGTACCTCAGGGGCAGGAGACAGAAGGAGGGAAGAAGGGAGGAAAGAAGGGAGGAAGGAAGGGAGGGAGGGAGAGACAAAGAGACAGAGACAGAGGCAGGTGCTTTTAGTCGGCATGGGAGGCCAAAGGAGGAGGATCAGAAGCTCACCCAGCACAGGCCCCTAAGTGACTCAGTGAGACCAGGTTTCAAAATACACAAGGGCTGGGGATGTAGCTTACTGTGAAGGCTCTGAATTCAGTC
>PVLD010003880.1:0-134506 GCA_004027595.1 Dinomys branickii | reverse complement strand
ACAGAAATGTATGTATGTATATATGAATATACATATATGCAGGAGGGCTAACATGGTTCTACTATTGTATTATATCACTTAATGCTAAGGAATAATTGATGACGGGTTATTTGATCAATATTGTATGTCTGTATGTATTATCCTGAACACACACTTCGAAGATATCAATATGCAAAGCAGCAACTATTGGTGGGTTTTTGTTGTTGTTGTTGTTGTTGTTGTTTGCCTGTTTTATTTTCTGTCTTTGGATGTTTGGTTTTTGTGTTTTTCTGTTGTTGAGAGGATTAATTATCTGACCAATTTTGCATGTCTGTATATGGGTTCATATATTTACACTTCGAAGATATCAATGGATAAAGCAATAACCACTGTTGAGACCATGTCACCTTGTTTATAGATCAGTTGTGATTGTACTATTTTTTATGCTAATTGATGTCTGTTCGTTAATATGTTTTTGTACTTTCATTTTTTTTTTAATAAAAAAAAAAAAAAAGAAGAACTCACCCTGCTTTGGCCACAGAAAATTGGCTGAACATGGAGCTTCCCAGGTGGCAGGAAGTCTTGTGAGAGACTTTACCCTGAAATCTACCTCGTTCATATGGCATTAGAAGCAAATAACCTCCCATCTAAAAAATAAAAGAATTAAATACATGTCCACCCATGTTCCCAGCAGCACAATTCACAATAGACACATTGTGGAAACAACTCAAGTGTCCATCAGTGAATGAGGGAGACACACATTCTGGTGTACACATAGCAGACTATTACTCCTCAAAAATATAAAATACTAATACATACTGCAATACGCATGAATATTTTAAAAATGGCAAGTGAAAAAATCCAGGCTCAAAAGTTACAGCATGTGATTCCATTTATATAAAATACTCAGAAAAAGGTAAATCCAGAGACAGAGTACAGATTGGTATTGCTAGGGTCTTGGTAGAAAAGGGAATGGGGGTGGGAACTGCTTTATGGATACTCCATTTGGTTTTGCTACAACAAAATACCTGAGGCTGCTGTATAAACAAAAGTGGTTTGTTAGCTCATGGTTCTGGTTGTACAGTCTAAACTGTCTGGCACTGATCTATGGTGAGGGAGGAAGCAAAAAGCAGGGAGGGGACATGCATGGAAACTACATTAATACCTTCCAGGGTGATGCTCCCATCCCAAATTATCTCCCTTGAAGACCCTACCACTCCCATACTGTTACACTGGGAAATTAAGTTCAACATAGGATATTTCAAATGATGACATGGCGTTTCCTTTTAGGGTAATGAAAATAACTTGGAACTAGATATAGGTGGTATTGCATAACATTGTGACTGTACTGAATGCCCCTGAACTGTCCATTTGAAATGGTTAATCTGTGTTACATGAGCATCATTTCAGTAAAATGAGGAAGGGATTGATAAAGCATTGCTGAATTTTTGCAAGGATTTGAAGCCCTATAAGCATTTGCCTAGTTTTTTTAATGGAAGCAGGATGTGTGATTTCCGTCTTTCCATATTCTATGTGGATAACAAAGGGCTGGGGATATAGCTCAGCGGTACCATTGCCTGCCTGGCAAGCGCAAGGTCCTGAGTTCGATTCCCAGTACAAAAAAAGAAAAAGAAAGGATAAAGCCATCCAAATGGATAACAAATGATCCACAGTGATAGTCATCTAACCCGGGGGTGGTACCCAAAGCCATCTTGGGTGAGGAGAGGATGATGGGACAGGAAGAGCCCAGGCAGGGGAAAGAGACACCAGACCCGCAATTGTCACCTGGGATAGGGAGAGAGGGAGACAACCTGATTTGAATCTGTTTTCCTATGACCTACAAAAAATCAATCAGAGGATACATAATTAAATAGCAATGTAGTTTTAGAGAAATGGAAAATGTTCTACCCATGCATTTTTTTCTTAAAGTTCACTGTTTTACTTAACTATAAAAGCAACATTAATATGTGTTATAGATTGGGAAGCTCAGAGAAGCATAAAAAAGAGGAAAATCACTTATTATTCCACCATGTAGAAGTAGCTACTTTTAATAGTTTTATATATTTTTTCAACATTTTATCTTTGTTCTTCAGCTGAAATCACATGATATATACAGATTGCAAGCAACTTCTTTTCCCCATAATATCACAGAATAAGCTCTCCTCAGATGTTTTACAATTGCTTTGTATACATCCCATCCTTGTGTTGACTGTGTAATAGTGCAGCATAGGGAGAGTTAACCATTCTCCTTTTGTATGACATTTTTCACCCCCTGCTGAGAGCTAGACTTGAATTGCACACACAATAGAAGTCATGGGGGGTGGTCCCCAGAGATTCTGTGGAGCTGTGTGATGGGATATTCATGAACCTTGGTCAGTATAACTGAGTATGACCTTGGGAAGGTGACACTGGTTATGTGATTATAATTTTACCAGCAGGAAACAAACTCACAGAAACTCACAGTACTATACACCCTGTTTGGAGAACAAACAGAAGGATGATGTCGGCATACAGCCTAGAAAAAGGAACCTGAGTTGGCAGATGAGGCCTAGCCCCACAATTATGTATTTCACATCTTTATGTAGGCAAAGGGGATGCAGTAGGCATGAGGGGCCTCGAGCATATCAAAGCAGCATGACATTCAGCCAAGCAGGTGGTCTCTACCTGTGACTGAAGACTGCTGAGGTAGTGTAGTCAAGACAATTATGGGACCGTGATGTGGTCCAGGCCATCATGGAGATAGAGGCTGGGGACAGGGAGCTACCTGTGGAAGGTAATTCCTAAGCTGAGACTCTATAAACAGACCGGAACTGGAGAGTCTTCTGAGCTCTCCTGTGGTCCCCCATTGTCTGTATCTCTTTTGGTTGCACATTTACCTGTAGCTTCTGGTGAATACTTTGGCTTCCAGTATCTGCAGGGAGGTGTCACCCTATTCCAGTCCATGTGCCTGCATTCTCATTGCTACAGCTGTGTTAGGATCTTGCGCTTGTTTCTCATGAGTTTGTCCCTGAGAAACGGGCCTGCTTTGTGTTATGACCTGGAGTTTACCAAGGCTTCAAGGCTCCAGATGCCAGGATCTGGGATGTGGTGGATTTGTGAAGGTGACATATGTCCCCCAGGAACATCAAAGCCCCAGTCCTCTCTGCTCCTCTCTATAGCCACAGCTCGCTCTCATCATGCTGTGAAGACTAAATGAGATGAGTAGGCTCTGGGGCTGGCTCAGAGCTGGTGCCAGGACATCTTGTCTTGTTCTCCTCCCTCGAGCTGCTCCGTGGAGATGATGAGTCACATAGTTCACTAACACCCTCAAGCTAGTTCTCCCAACTCATTTCCCAAGCCATCAGTCAATGTGACTAATTGTTACTTTCGAGATAAATGTTTAAAATATCATCTCCTGTAACAAGTGCCTCAAAAGTTCAAGGATATGTTGGGGATGGAGGAGAGTATACTATGCATGTATAGAACAGTCAGAAAATAACATGGGAAGCTACCTGACCTGAAGGCTTTCCCACTGCCCTGGATGAGCGTGCACTGGCGCAACTGGGCTGGCTGTGAGCGTTCAGAGCCAATGTTCATGCGATACAATTCTCTGCAGGGCCCAGTGCAAAGGCTGGCTGATGGCTCCTCCAACCCTCACCTGTCTGCACCTGCCAGCTGTGGCAACAGTCACCTTCTCCACTATGTGTGGAATAGATGCTCTCATTCTTTGGACCTCAGTAACTTGGTATGACTGGAAAATGTTCTCGCCCTGCCTGGGAACAACAGGCAGCCCTGTGGTCCTTTCTCTCTGGGTTGAGAGTCAATAAATGAGCTCAGCTAAGCCTGTCTGAAGTTCCTGGAGACATAAGAAATGGAGAGCAAGTCTTTAGTGTCTTTCTTTGGAAGCAATCAAAGAAATTAAAGGGTGGAAGCAGATGCCCTAGGTTATAGTTAACATAATTTTTAGAGACCTAGAAGAAGCCTTCAGGGTCTTCCACAAGTGCCCAAGGTGGTCTTGGGATTGAAGTTGGACATATTCATAGCCAGTGGTCAACTCCTGGACTAGACAGCCAGTACTGTAGATGAGCTGAACCAAGACCACACCCTAATGATGTCCATAAGTATAGTTTGTGATCTCCCCTAGGAATGCACCACTCTATGCACACCTAGAGCTGCCTGTTCCCTTCACTTCCTCTCCCCACGTCTGCTCATCCCTCTATCTTCTATCCAAGCCCTCTCTGCATGCGTTTCATCAATCTGAGAGCTGGGGTTGTCCTGGCTACATTAAGAGAGGAGTTGGTACTGATGCTCTTGCCCTGTTGGGAACTCTGTCTTGGTCACCCTTGGTTGGACACAGTCTTTCACTCTAGTGGAAGTGACACTGCCAACCAACTAATCAACCAAACCTCCACTATCTCACTAGGAAAAGAAGAGAAAAAGCCAACTCAAGAGCCCATTTCTTAAAGAAATACCCCTCACCCACCATGCCACTGTAATGAAGATTGTGTCAGCTTGAGAAGTTTGGAAGCTTAACTAAATCAGCTCAGCAATTCTACACCTTAAGGTATAGAAGACCTACCCTAGGGCAGCTCAGCACCTGGATGGTATAAAAGGGAAATGAGGCAGGATAGGTCTGCTTCTGTTCTTCAGAAGAGCTCCAGTCCTCCCCTTCAGTGTGAATGTTGTCTCCTGGCTTCCAGTATAGATTCCTCAGCTTCTGCCTTGGATCCTTTAGCCTTCCAGCACAGCCTCTTCAGCCTTCCATTGCAGACCCATCAGTCTCCTGATATGGACTTGCACAGGGCACTTCAGGGAACTCCAGACTGAGTCCTTTGGTCACTTTTTGCACTCTTCTTCATCCAACTCTGTGGCTGATCATCATAAGCAAATCTTCATACATTTGCTTATCTTGTGTTATATCTGTTTTTTTAGTAAAACACTGACTGATATAACCAAAAAGTGCTGCTTTGGTTTGCTTAAGAGGCTCACGATCTTGTCAAACCCTGCTCCTGGGCAGAAGGCAAGTCTGTGTGTGGCTTAGAGTCAAGAACAGGGGATTCTAGGACCAGCATGTCTGTATTCAAATCCTGACTCAGAAGATTTCTAGTTGTCTGACCTTGGGCCAGCAATCACCCTCCCTCAGATGTAGACTGAGGATCATGATATTATTAACCTCCTGGGGCTGCTGTCAACGCTCAATGAGTTCACACACATGAGTCACTTCAGACAGTGCCAGAGCATGTAAGTGCTATCTCAGCTTTCACTGGTAGAAGGCTCCAGTTGTGCACTGGGGTTGTAGCCATGGCTGAGTCACCCTGCCCTTGAGAGAATTCTACTCTGCTCTTTGCTTCTTATCTTGCTTTGAGCAGAGGGTCTGCCATTTTCAATAAGAGATATTTATTGCAAAGGATTCAATTAGTGGGTCACTGGTACTTACCCTCTAAAACAACGGTAAAATTAAAGACTAACATCTGACTCAAAGAAGAGGTTTCAGTAAAACAAGGGCGCTGGTGTATTTCTCGTAGGTGTAGCCAGTCTTTGATCCCACCCCCACATCTTCCTGACTCACTTGCTCTTCTCTCCACCACGTGTCAAGCACATAGCAGGTGCATGGCATTCTCATATGTAATCCCCTCTGCTCTCTCTGGGTACACTATGTAGCATGAAAGCCTACCTCTGACCTTCGACAATAGAAGGGCCTCACTATGGGGCCGCAGTGGCTGCTTTGCCAGCATATAGCTGTAAATTTGGAGCTTATTATTGATCTATCTGAAGTTCGTGAAGTATCTAGGGTGTTCTGGGACCTCTGGTTAGCACTTGTGGATTTAAGGAAACATACTCTTTGGTAAAGTCTTCCACTGCCGAAAGGCTGTTCCTCGACAATGTATCAATGTGTTTTAGGAAAATGGATCTGTAGATGACTGGAAGACCAAAGCATCCACCTGTCTTCTGATGGCGTATAGCTCATATTTAGTGAAATATGTCTTCATTTGCCCTTTCAGTGGCTGATGCTAGTGATAACAGCATGATGCTAGTAAGAATAACAGGCATGTTAAGCACTCATTGGGACTGGAGTGTTCTTGTCTTATATCGCTTAACCCTCAAACTATCCTTAGAGGGAAGTACTATTATTATGCCTGTATGCATAATTATGAACTGATTTCAGAGGGATTCAAGGTCATGCATCTAATAACTAGAAATTTGGTTCAAATCTAAATCTGTCTGACTGACCCCCAGAGCCTGTGCTTTTGCCTGCTGTGTGGCAGATGGACAGAAGCCATGCACTTTGATGCCACATAAGTGGGCTTAAAGCCTGGCTCTGCTTTATAAGCTGAGTCAACTTGGAAGGACTGTTTTTTACTCCTCTTAACGATGATAACAGGAACAGCAGCAGGGGGACCAGTAATAGCCGCTACTTGGATGCTATTATTTTGCCAAAGAGTTAACAACAGCGGCCTTGGTGTGATCTCAAAAGTTTAAATGAGGTACTACTGATGCAAGAACTTGTCTTGACACAGAGTAGGCACTACCTATGAGCTAACGTAGGCAACTGCAGCTCTGAGGGAAACCCGCAAGGTCAGTCAGCTCTTCCCTGCCCGTCTGTCTCCTCTATGTGAGAAGAGACTGTGTTAAGCTGGGTTAGAACTGTCTGTCCTCTCCTCAGTTTCTCCTGCTGAAGGTAGCTGCTTTGTGGCTGTGCTGTCTCCTGAAGCTTCAGGTCCTGCCACCTTCTGCTCACACATGTAGCTGGCGCCCAGAGGAGAGCCTGGTACAGACCCAGTGCGGCACAGACCATGAGTGTCTGCTGAACGAGTGAGCCAAGGGCCAGCTCCAGCCATGGAGACCAACTTTGTCATCCCATGTCCAGAACAAAGCTCCAATCTCCCATGAACACAGAGAGCACATTTCCAAGAGAAGGAGGACAGACAGCTCATAAGTGCCTAGCCCTTGTGTGGTTTGGGTGCTCTCTGCGTTTTCCTTAGAAGGGGTCCACCTGCATGTTTCACCATCTGCTGCAATCCCAACGGGACAACCTATTTCTCCCAACCCAACTCCTGAGTGAGGGAGAAGGGCCCATCCTGCATGAGTCAGGAAAGAGCACTTGAATTGGAGGACCTGGGAGTCTGGCTGTGGAGCCCTGGACTGGAAAGAGGCGTCCTTGGGAGGTAGGGGAGGGGCTGTCCTCCAGGTCATGCTGCAGCACCGGTGCTGTTTTCTGAAGTTCCAGTAATGGTCCGTTTCCACCTGGGCAGGGAGGGATTTTTCTTTTTATCTCACCCGAGCATCTCATCCTCCAGGCTATAAACTCATTTCCTTTAGCCCCTGCTCTGAGCAGAAAGAGGCCAGCTGGTCACCCATTTCTATATAGCAGCCCTTCAGATCCTCAGAAACTGTTATTAAATCTTGCCTTGGCTGCCTCTTCTGCGCTGAATAATTCCTGTTACTTTCACCTTGCTACACAGTGCTGGTTTCCTGCTCTGCACTATTGTGTCTTTCCCATCTGTTGGAAGCTGGAGCAGAGGGCGCAGCCAGGCGGGGATGGTGCTGCGGCTGGGGGATGAGGCCACCCTGGCTGCCTTTGGTTGTCCCCCCGCAACACCAGGCACAGCCTTAGCTTTTCCCTTTTGCTGATTCCACCTACAGGTGAGAAGAAAAGCCTTGTTTTTCCACCTGGGACAGCTGTGGCTCCTGGTTTTTCCCCTCCTGTTCCTTTCAGCTCTGCCCTCTCCATGCCAACTACACTGACTGTCACTAGCCCGCTCCAGTGTGTGAGACCCCGGGCGATGGAGAGCTGGGACAGGGCAGCCAGCACACAACAGCCTGCAGCTGACTTCAGCCCCTGGCTGCCAGCTAACTGCGTGCTTTCACTCATTAGTTTCTCCAACAACACACATGACCTGGTTTTACACCACAAGATTCTCAAGCTCAGCGCTTATGCCTCTAAGTGGCTCATCTGAGATGGTGCCTACAGGAGTCAGCAGAGGCAGAACTGAGAGCCCGGCGGTGCAGCTTCAGAGCCTGTGCTTTCAACACCTGCGATTTCACTGTACTTATTTTGCAGGGAGTGATTGAGGGGTGGGAAAAGAGCCCTAATGGTGTGTCAAGAACAAGTGGGCTGGGCTGGGGATATAGCTCAGTGGAATAAGCGCTTGCCTAGCAAGCGCAGGGTCCTGAGTTCGATCCCCAGTACCGCAAAAAAAAAAAAAAAAAGAACCTTAGAGGGATCACAAGGGGAGCATGGAGGAACAGAAAGGGAATGATCAGTGGAAAATGCTCAGAGAGGCCAGGTATAGTCCACCATTTTCTTCAGGCCTACGAAGTTGTCCCCTCATGGAGCCATTTTTTGTCTGAGCTCCAAGCTGTGCTGTGAATGCATGGATGTCACCCACCTG
Source organism: Dinomys branickii (assembly GCA_004027595.1). NCBI lineage: Eukaryota > Metazoa > Chordata > Mammalia > Rodentia > Dinomyidae > Dinomys > Dinomys branickii. Next base: position 126,155 of record PVLD010003880.1, on the reverse strand, counting down.
CCTCCCAGTAAGGATCCTCTCCAGGCTTTTCCATTCCCAAGAATTCACCTTCTCCCAGTGTGCTTTATGGTTCCTGGGTGAGAAATACTCAGAAGGCCTGATCTGCATTGCCTCCCTGGAATCCCTGGCCTGGCTTGCCTGTGTTGTTCCTGCTTCCCCAGGACTGTATACTGTATTCCCCAGTGTACGCCCTCCTCACCTCCTTCCCCTCGTCCTCCCAGCCCCAAACATGAGGGCTCTCACTCCCTTCCTGTAATATTTGTTCCCACCACAACCAGCTAGTATATGGTTGGTTGGAAATGACTCCCCAAAGCTGCCCATATTCTGATCCCTGGGGCCTATGAATGTCGCTTTATTTGGGAGGAGGAACAGTGTCAGGGGTTACCAGCAACTGGAGAAGATGCAAGCAAATTTTCTCTTAGAGCCTCTGGAGGGGGCACAGTCCTGCCAGCACCCTTATTTAGGTTCAGGGATGCTGGTTTTGAATTTCTGACCTTCAGAATTGCAAGGAAACACATCACCATTTGTTTAAGGTACCAAGTCTGTTTATTGCAGCAGCCATGAGAAAATGAATGCATGGCTATCACCAGGGTACATTTGCCAGCTGAAAGCTACTGCCATGTAAGAGTGCTTAGACCCCTTATTTCAAATTCAATACCTGGAGTAAGTATAGTGGCTCAAAACTCAAATTCATTGTTTGGGTAGGCAATATTTTGCTATCTGTCCAAGATCAAGGCACTTAAGGTCTGAAGTTCTCCTGGAAGGTACAAAAGGAACTTGTTGAACAGGTTAATCTGCTCCTTCTCAAGGATGTTTGCATTTTAGAGTCCTCTGAGACCTCTGCAAAGAGTAGACTTTAATTTTGTGCCTGCTCCAGGTTCTGCAAGTGCCTGACAACCAGGCACTCATGGATCCCTGCAATTCTAGGAAAGAAAGAAAAACAGAGAGCAGTGACAAGTTGGGTGGGTAATGGAGTGGGGCCACTTAGGATGGCCAGAAAGGCTTTCTGAGATGACTTCTATTTTCAAAAGCTGTGTCATTCCAGACAGAGGGAATAACATAAGCAAAGAGTTCAGAATAAGAAAAAAAAAATCTAACATATTCTAGAACTGAAAGGAGGCCAGCACAGCTAAAGAATAGAGGTAAAGTGATCATCAGAGCTTTGTCAGCAACCTAGGGAGTTTAGCTTTTGTTCTTTAAGTGCCATGCAAGGCAGGCTGTCTCTTTAGTTTATGAGTAGTGTCAACTCTAAGAGCCTTCACAGTTTCTGACTTAACAGCAATATCTTTCCCATTGTACAGATCAGGAAACTGAGAACCAGACACATTAAAATGAGTAACTTGTGCACAGTCACACAGCTGCTAAGGAAAGCCTGAGAAAACCTTGTTCAAGATGAGTCTAGAGTCCAGGCTCCTAGACCCTCAAGGCCAAGGTCCTCACTGCCGTCCACAGCTCATGGCAGTAAGCAGAGCTAGGCCTTTTAGAACTTCAAATCTAATGTTGCAAACTTTAATTATGTCATTTAGCGAAGTGATCACCTAAGATGTGGAGAGGAGGCATGCTTAATTCATTCTGGGGCTGCACCCACCAAGCCTATGGCTTTGACTTCTAATTGTCTGAAATGTCTTTCTAGTCTAATGTGATCCAGAATGTTAATGATCCAGAAACTGCTGGCTAATGAGAAGGGGGAGAGAGAAGGGAGAGAAGGAGGGAGAAAGAGAGAGAATGAACAGGAATTCAAATAGTCCCTTACTTCCTGTTCTAGATGAGCTAGAATCTATTTAATGCAAATGGTTTTCTTATTTTCTTTCTACTACTTCCTCTGCCCAATAAATGTTGCTATTATTATTATTATTATTAATTGCTCAAAATAGTTGAAGTATGGGGCAACTGTCCAAAGAGAGAGCAAGCCAAGAAAGTGAAAGAAGTGGCATTACCAGAGAGGCTGTGCTAGTGGGCTGACAGGACCAGTTGCTGGGTGTGGGCTGAGCCTGGAGCACAGAAGGGGCTTACTATGAATGAGGGTGTTCCATAGGGTCCTCCGTGGACCTGCTTTGGAATTTATTGTAGTGGAATTTCATGTTTCAATCTTCCCTGTCCAATCAGGTACAGGCATGGCAAAGGAGATGCTGTGAAGATGGGAGAGAGAACCCTGGCATGGGGGAGGCACAGGAAAGGGGACACGGTGCTGGGTACCAGGCCGACCCTTTGGATGTGTTGCAGTACTGTCTGTAAAAGACGCATGAGATGGTAGCAGCTCTGCTCTGCCATCTGTTCTCGGGGTGGCCTGGGTGGAGCTGTGTTGCCTCCCGTAGCCCAGTTTGCCCATCTGCCCAGCCTGAAAGAAGTAGCAGCCACATACCAGTTTGTCTCAAGGAGGAGAAAACTAGGGCTGGGGATATAGCTCAGTGGAATAAGCGCTTGCCTAGCAAGCGCAGGGTCCTGAGTTCGATCCCCACTACCGCAAAAAAAAAAAAAAAAAAAAAAAATGCCCAGGCATTATATTTTTTGAATGGTTAAAAGCCCAGTTCTCACACTAGCATATTTCTGCATAACAATGGGAATATACTTATTCTTCCTCATGGGATTCGGAGAGCTATTTTCAACTTTGAATGGCGAAACATGCTAATGGTAAACATTTAGCATTCTTCTCCAGTCCTTATTTGTCTATGAAAAAATAAAAATATGGCTCTCCACTGGTTCAGGGTAAAAATGTCAACAGTATTCCTTGTGCATCATAAAAACTTCCTCTTTGTCCCTTGCCCAACAATGGGAATTTCTTCTTTTCCTCCTTCCCTATTCAGTGTTGTCTCTTCTTACATCCTAAAGTTTCCTTCAAAAGGATCTAGCGTTCTTTGTGATCCTGTACTGTAGGATTTCTGTGGGCCACACTGAAGGACTTGGGTCTGGCTCTGGGCTGGTCCTTAGACAGTGTCTTAAGCCAGGCATCTTTAAGGCCACAGATTTCACACTCTCACTGAGCTCATCTGGCTGCAAGTGGAATATTTAGAACCGAGCATATTAGTTGAGCTTTTATTATTAGAAAACCCTAGCAATGCCAAGGTGACAGCAGCCCTCCTGAGAAGAAAGGGCCTTATCACCTTCTGCTTAAAGACAGGAAGAACTAAATCCATTCATTATGAGTGAGCATTGAAATCAAACCATCTACCCAGCCTGGGAGATTCCATAGTGGCCTTCCCGCCTTCAGGCTCTAGGTTTCTTTGCCTAGGAAGTTTCACCCATCACCTTGGTGTAAGTCCCTATCCTGTGCTCACCTAGGGAATGCATCTAGTTCTTGTTCTCCATTTTCACAGCGTCAGATCCTGGCTGGGGGGTTAAGCGCTGTGCTTTTTCCCATTAGGGTTTATTTTGCCTGAACTTGAGGCAGAAACTGCAGAGCAAAGGCACTGTGACAGAGGCTCCACCTCTTGGCTCCCAGAGAAGATCTTGTTTCCCAGATGCTCTAGTCATAGGGGTCAAGGGGACACCAGAAGTCACATATAGAGTGAGAAATTAGACACAGTTGTTTGAGGCTGTGAAACACCTAGTGTTGGGCGCAAAGCCAAATAAGCTGTGGCTTCATTGCTAAAGCGGGAGAGTTGGGCTCTGAGCATGGTGGTGCTGAGCTGGAAACAGACAGCTCGGAGACACAGGAGAGGAGGGTGGAGGAGAAATGTCCAGCATTCAAATGGAGGAGTGAAGGGAGGGGGTGCATTCCTGCATCTTGGGTAATTTGGAAGGTGGCAGAGTGGAAGAGAGGCCAGGAGGATAAAACTGCTTACAGGAAAACCTCTGTAGGGAGACACTGGGCTCTGTCACTTAAGAAAGAGACTTAGGACCTTGAACATGAAGCTCTGACTTCGGATTTTCTTGTCCATGGAATGAGGTGAGTGGTAGCATGCTCTGTGAGCTGTGATAGGGTTTGAGAGAACATACGTGAGCCATGGGACAGAGGGCCCGTGGTGCAGCAGAAGCTTCGCCACTAGGGCCACCCCTGGGGTCTTGGAGCTCAGATACTGGCTGGCATGCAGATGAACGAGTCCTCAGGAAAGCCACCAGCTCTACAGATCAGGCTTCATGGTAGCCTAAATCCTTCAGAACACTGAAGCAGTCCCAAGGGCTATTCCTCTCTCCCTGTGGTGGAGACAGAGGGCTGGTCTCCTTAGTGTGGCTCACTAAGGAGATGTGTGGCTCACTGATGGCCATGCACTGCCCTAGAAATTGCTGGCCCTTGTATCTGGCAAGCACTGCACAGCCTCAAACCTATAGTCTTTGAGACGCTGTTCCAGCCTATTCTGCAACACTTGTGGCCAGCCTCAAGGGAGAGTGGCATTCTGGGTTCTAAACTGCTTGCTGCCTTTCCATGTGGCCCAGGTGCCCACCAAGGCATTGTAACTGATCCTTGGCCTGAACTTCTATCACTGGGTAGATCAACCGCAAACACAGAAGTCTGTTTCTAGCTATTAGGGAATGGGCCTGCAGAGTGATGGGTGGTAGGAAGAGTGAAATCTGGCCCAGGGTTTGCTACATGGTAATGATCCTTTTAAAAAAGGAACTTAATTACACCTTGAAATTGAATGATCCCTTTATTCTCTTGAACAGAATGTGCTGGACTTGGGAAGCCCCTGGCATTCTTCCTGCCTGGTCTATTTCCACCCCTCTTTTCCTGCCAGCGCTGTTTGCATCACATTCCAGAAAACTTTTCTAGGGTTAAATCCTAATGAAAATGGACTGCTGACCTGCTTATAACTCAGAGCTCCTCACAGAGCTGGTCCTTTGGCATGGTTGGGAGGACACACCATAGGCTCTCTGAGTGGCCTTGGGTGACTGCAATTCAGTGCCTCCAGCTGAGTTTTATCAGAAGAATAGCAGTGCAGTTGTTTATCTTTATCTGAAGGCTGTGTGTTCCTTGATCTCGCAAACTGGGTATCAGAACGGTTCTCCCAACAATTGGGTCTGTGCTGAACACACACAAGCTCTTTGCTTGGTCAGTATTCCCTAAGCAGTAGAATGTAACTACTATTTACATAGCATTTACATTGTATCAGGTATTGTAAATATTCCAAGGTGATTTAAAGTACATAGGAGGATGTGTGTAGATTATATGCAAATCCAGTGCCATGCCATTTTATACAAGGATCTTGAGTATCCACAGATTTTGGTATCTGCGGGGAGTCCTGGGACCAATCCGCCAGGACCCCAAAGCATGGTGCATTTGCCATACTAGCCCATGGTGGGTATTCAATTCATTTGGGGGCTTGCTGGGAATGAATGTTTAGAGCAATAGTGTATAGCTTGATGCCAAGTAGATGATCAAAACATATTAACTAAATCTGAGTTTCATCCATTTCCTCATTTAGAAAATGACAACGTTAATAATAATACCTCCTGCATAAGGTTACTATGAGAACAAAGGGTGATGATTTGTGCCAAGTCCAGCGGAGTGCCTGTTGTATAGTGGTATTCGTTGTTGTTATTAATTTTGCTGGCTTTGGGGTTTTAGGGTGTGTCTAGTTTGCAAACAGGAAGTGAGGAATCCCCTCACCTCCTGGCTGTTGTCATGACTCAGCTCTCCACGCCATGGCAGGCAGGCGGGGGCTCTTTGGTGCATGGATGGTGGGGGAGAGTGGATGGAGAAACAAGGGGAGGGACAAAGGGCTGCTAGTTACTTTGAGAGGCGACAAGGAGTCTAGGTCAGTTCCAAATGGTGTGGTGTGCAACCAGAAGGCACAAGAAGCCCAGTGTGACCGACTCCAGGGATGCAGTTCTTGGAATCCTAGAACATTTCAGGGAACATACATCTTCAAATACAGGATACAAGGCATTCCTGATAAGTGGCTTCATTTCTCCACATCACTGTTTGCTGCCCAAAAGCAAGAAAACAACAAGGCCAGGCCAAGGAAAGGAGTGGCTGCCTAAATCTTCATCCCAATAACAGAGTAAGAAGATTTTTATAAGAGGAGTCCTCTGTTAGGTGATCATCACACCAAGGCTAAGATGTCTGACGTCAGCTGGGAACTCCCTATCCCTGGCACCCTGGGTAAGCTGGGTTTGGGTCTCCACTTTGCGATGCTGGTCTGTCCAGTTCTTCCCTAGGACTCTATAATCCCCTTTGGCCTATCCCTGCACCAAGATTACTCAGATGAGAAGCTCATCCTCTTTTTAAATTTACACACACATGAACTCACATGTGGAGTTGTGTATATAATAGACTTTGCTGAAACTCTGGGCAAATAGAAAAAAGGTACACTGCTTAAAATTGAGCATCAAATATTCCTGATCCTAGAGTGGTCCCTAGTCGTTTCTGCGACTGTATCTCTTCCCAGTCTTTCTTCGTCCTCTTTGCTTTCTCTGGTGACCACGCCCTCCTCTGATTCACCTCCATGTCACCTTTGCATTTGTTGAAAGATTGTCATTGAGCTGCCGCCTCAACAGCTGTGCCATCACTTGCTGCCCAACCCCCAGTATATTTAAAACCAGGAGGATTTCTTAACCTAGTTGCTGAAGAAGGGCAAGAAAATGTGCTCTCTGCCTGGAATACACTGTCTTGCAAGCTTCGCAAGATGAGAGGGAGAAGTCAGAGCCATCTGTCCAGAACCCTAGGCCTCCTTTCCAGCCTGGAAAATGGACTGGCCTGGCTGGCTCCATGCTCTCAAAGGACAGTTTTTAGAAGCAGCCTCAGGGCCTCAAGTCTGCACACAGAGCTGCATCTATTGTTGGGCACATTTACTCGCTGCCTCAGGCTAATCTGCCTGGGTGACAGGTGGCAAAATGCAATATTCCAAGCTGAAGGCCTCTGCCAAAGGCCACCACTCACCCTGACCAGACCAGGGCAGAGCCAGTGGAAAATCTACCAGTGCCATTTGCAGCTCCTTTACCCTGTGACATTGCAAGAGTACATGCAACACATCTCAAGCTTCCTGCTGAAGAGCAAGGGCCCCCCCCGGCTTTCCTTTTGTAACATTCATTCCCTACCCGGTAGTCTTCTCCATGGGAGGCACTCTTTCACTCTGCTGATAAAGATTCTGGGGCATGGAGAGGTAAGGGGACTCGTCCAAGGTCACAGAGCTAGCAAAGGTCTCCAGTAACGATACACAGCCCTCCTGCTGAGGGGATCTCTGGCTCCTGTCTGGAAGGACTGGGATGACATTGCTACATATCAGGCACAAGCCGTGGGCCTGATGCTTCCATACAAATGGCACTCTTTATATTCATACTACATGGCACTGATGATCTTCGTTCGTTTGTTTGTTTTCTGAGATAAGTTTTGCAGTGTAGTCCAGGCTGGCCATCAACTCATGGAGAACTTCCTCCCTCAGCCTCCTGAGTGCTGAGATTCCAGATGTGTGCCACTATGCCTAGCAGAGACTGTGATTATCACTGACCCCACTTTCCAGGTGAGGGAACCAAGCCTCAGAGAGATTATCCTCGGAGATCAAGCTGTTATCCTGGTTATGGCTCTCCTCGTTGGTGCCCACAGAGTGCCCACTGCAGTTGAGCTGACCGCAGGCTCTGCCCACAGTTTGTGGATGTCACTGAAACCTCACAAGCTCCCCACCCAGCTCTTCCCCACCCCTCTCCCCTTACCACCTCAGCTTTCAGAACCAGTCTCCTTCAGGCCCATCCCTGTCCAGGCCCTCAGTCAACAGAAAACTGGCAGGCACACTGGAATTTCCCATCAGAGAGTGCTTCTGGGGTTGGTCTCAGAAGACAGTCCAGAAAGACGGAGCTGAGCCATGCTAACTGTAAATCCTCCCGGACTCCCTTGGCCTGCCCAGCCCAACCAGCCTCACAGGGCAATGTCAGTTTGCAATCCATGTCCTACGCTGCAGCGGCGTAGTGGGGCTGGAACTGGTCCTGACTCTTGTCTTTTGGTCTGGGGTTTGATCAGACTTTACTGAATCTTTGCTAAGCAAGGTGGCCCTCTATACACGTTGGGGTACAAACAGCAACCAGCCCATTCCCACTGTATTTCCAGAACACAAAATTTGAGAACTGTATTCAGGTTCAATAGAGAAGTGTGTATGTGTGTGTGTGTGTGTTGTGTGTGTGTACATGTGGGCAAGTGCATGCATGGAAAATCTGAGAGATTTGTATGTAGTGCCAGATGGAGGCTCAAAAAAAAAAACAGAAGTTACAGGCGTGAGTCTGATTTCCACAGGGTGGTGGGGTTTAAACTCAGATAAGATTTCTGTGATGCAGTCTTGAGGTTCATTTCTTGTAGAAATCTCAGTCTTTGCTCTTAGGGTTTTCAGCCAATTTGATGGGGCCTAGGACATTGTAGAGTATAATCTGCATTCTCCAAAGTCCTGATTTAAATGTGAATCATATCTGGGGAAAGATCTCCACAGTGACAACCAAATAGCTAAATACCATAGCCAAGTCACATGATACACAGCACAAAGTGTTGTAGGTACTGTTCATGTGCCCAAAAGCCTTGTCTGGGCCCTCCAAGCCCCTTATGAGCCTGGTGCAGAGGCTGCATGAGCTGTCACACAGAAGTATTACCATAAAAATCCAGTAGCAGTTCTCTTCAGCACTGTGCTCAGGGGAGCACTGTGCTCACTGTCCCAATCAAACCCTTCCCCACCTTTTGGATTAAAGCTCCTAAAATCCCAGGTATGAGCAGGTAGGTTTTGTAGACCTGTACAACTAGAAGCAAAATGCCACTCATTGTCATTGCCATGACATTCAGGAATTACACAATTGAATCTCACCAGCAGCAAGAGGGTCAGCTACCCTGCAGGTGGTGCCCAAGCACAGAAGTAGAGGTGGGGCCTCTGCTCTGGCTGCCACCTCAGGCAGCAGTTTATGTCACTGTGTTCAGCTGTGGGACTCCGTCTTCGTGGGCTTAACCCTGGGAAAGAGAGTGCTGTCAGGATTCAATTCTGCAGCTCTTGGTTCTCATTGTATGTAACAAGGCACCCTTCTGGGAAAGCTTTTCTGTCTTCTCCAATCAAAGAGGCTGACTGCTACTCTCTGTCAAGGCAGTGCAAAAGATCACGTTTCTTAACATAGGTGACCTGAAGGCACTGGTCATCAAGAACAGTAATTAACTGGCAAACTCCGCCCATCTGCTCACCAAATCTGAGGCCCAGAGAAGAGTACAAATGGGAGACCTCATACCATATGCTCAAATATTTCAGTGCTATAAATCATGCTAACATACTGTTAAATAAAATATGCCCTATCCTCCTCTCTTGACAAATCTGTACCTACATAAGCACTTGCAAGGCAGATTTACACTTCGAATCCTCATCTTCCTCTGAGTTCTGAGACAGGGCATTGCAAGGAGAGCATAGCGGGACCCCCAGCCTGCTCACTGCCTCTTTTATCCTTTATTCCTGTATCCAAACCACACTGCAAAGGGCGTTGCAGGTACACAGATAGACATGCTAACCTGCACCTGCGAGCTCTGTCTATGAACCCTACAAGCGGCTACCTCTTGTTCACCATCAGCCTGCAGGTAGCTTTTATCATTGAAGTGGTCTCACTTTGTGAAGATTATCCAGGACACAAACCCTCACAAGCCTATGAAGCAAGCTCAGCTATTTAGGTAAGGAATTTAGCTCAGGACATGCAGAACGTACCCTGGGTCCAGGATACAGGGGAGGGAGCAAGATGAAGGTAGGCTCAGCCTATTGGACCCATGGACGCTTTGCCTAGGGGCAGGGGATGGCCAAAGAAGGTCAAAGCAGGACTCTGTAAAGTGTGGAGGCCAGGCAGGGTCCCCCTTTTCCTAAGAGTGGAGTTGCTCATTGGACTAGTCCCACAGGGGTGAGATCAGGTTGAGCTACTCGCTCTGGGTACCAACTACTTTGTGGTTTGATGTTCATTCTCCGTCTCCATGGTTATCACCGCTTCTCTCATCATTCTTGTCTTTTTCTTTTTGTCTCTAGTCTTGGAGATTTCCCTAAATTTGCCCTTTATATCACAGATAGGATTGTGGGAGGTCCATTCTGATAATGAGTGACATTTGGGGCTATTTAACATTTTTTGCAATTTTGTTTTCATCTTATTATAGCTTTTAAATATCACCCAGTTCCCTTTTATTCCAGCTTTTAACTCCGCTGCATCTTTGTTTGTGATCCCTTTAGTCTACCTTACAGAGACCAGGACCTTTCATGGTATTCAAACAGCAAGCAGGTTTTTGAAAATTTATTCTGGCTCTTCTGGTAAATAGTTTTTCAAGGACAGAATTTGGCTTTTCCTTTATTGTGCTTGCTATTTTTTGTTGTTTGTTCATTTCTGAGAGGCAGTTAAAGTAGACTTTCTTTCATGTTTCCAGCAGAAGGCTCCAGTCCCTCTAGGGTCCCAGCATCTCCCTTTTGTTGCCTTTGACCTGCTGCTTGGCCCTAGGGGCAGGGTTCCCAGCCTTCCAGTAAAAGAAGGGCCTGTGGTCCTGGGACTTTTGTTCTTTGTCTAAGCATGAACTGGAGTCCAATTTTAGGGTTTTGATTTGTTGTGTTTGCTTGTTTTGGTCTTGTCTGGAAATAGGTCATGGAGTCCTAAGCTCCAGCGAGCGGGGCTTGTAGGGCTGTACCTCTGGCCCCACCTCCCATGATGTGATAGGACGCAGCACCTGTTACTGCCAACACTGTTGTGCTCTTAGGGTTTTAGTTCTGAGCATTTCTAGAACACAGGGCTGGGGAAGGGGAAAAAAGCAAATAAATCATCATGAACGTGGCTGTCTCAGAAAGCACTGAACAAGAAGGACATCTTCTTGTCCTTTATAAAATATACAATAAATATTGACTCTCTTGTTTTTCACAGATGCTCTGATCCTCACGCTAGGGGAAGACAGGTGTGACAGAAAGTCCTCTGGGAAGGAACAAACCCATGCCTTGACCCGTTTCCTCCAAGATTTGGGGCTAGACTGTGACATCCCTAACCACAGCAAGTAAGAATAAAGAGAGGCAGTATGAAATAGTCCTGGCACAGCCTGAAGAAAGGGGCACCACACTTACGGATGTGAGCTTTTTGAAAACCCAGGAGTGGGAAATGAAGCTAGGCTTTATGAAATTCCTTTATGTCTGGGAAACTAAAGAGCTGAAGTTTTTTGTTTGTTTGTTTTTAGAGGGGGACAGATGTGTATTGCAGGATGTAATGAGCATTCTTTGGGTAAGTGAGAGTAAAATGATCGTGCACCCATACTGGTAGCAGTAGGAAGATCAGAAATCCAGTGTAACCTTTCCAAGGCTACCAGCACCTTCCTCTTTACATGCACAGTGTTAACCTCTCAACTTGGGGCATACCGTGAGCCCTGTGTATCCCACTGTGGTGGTGGCTGTTGGAAAGCGCTGAAAGGAAACCAACTTCAGTGGGTCAAGTCTGAAGCTTGGTGGCGTGGTGAGGACCTCAGCTTCAGCTGGCTCTGGGGAGCCCCCTATCCCTGGCCTTAGTATAACTTGAAGTGATGAGTACTTTTAACAAAAGGGCTCTGCAATAAATTGCCCACGTCTTCAACATTTTCTGTCACTTAGTGTGGCTTCACCTTGGGTCACCCATGTCACCAGCACAGGTCCCAAAGTCCCACCTTATAGGGCAGTGATGGCAAACCTATGGCACACATGCCACAGCAGGCTGTTTGTCATTGAAAGCTCTAAAAGGTTTGCCATGGCTGTTGCAGAGCAAGTCCTGCTTTCTACTGTTTAATGATGTTGCGGGGTTATGTTCCTTCAGACCTCTACTCTGAGCAGAGCCCTCTCCAGCTGCTGTGCCTCTTTAAGGCTTTCAGTGGTAAAGATCCATGTCTTCAATCTATGTGCTATAGTATTTAATAACTGGCTCTTTTCGATATAATTCATGACCACAGAATAGGGCTCAAGCCAGTGTCGGAAAGCTGGTGCTAGACTGGCTCTAATACCTGTTAATCCCCAGTCCCTGTCCTCCTTCTTCACGCAGTGCCGAGACTGTTTCATGCGTGCCACCTGTCTTTACCTCATTTGTGGGTTCCTTTGCCTGTCACTGCCACTGGGTTGTGATTATGACTATCACAGCGCAGCCCCTAGACACTATATTTAAATCCTAGAGGAGATGGGGTGAGGTATGGGTTTGTTCCCTCCCAGAGGAGTTTCTGTCAGTTATTCAAGCTCCCACACTTTCTCATCAGGTTCCCCATAACATAAACAAGCAGAGGGTCCACTGAGTCCTCCTTCTATGCCTGGGTCCTGACTCACAGATATGATAAGAGAATCTCTCAAAACCAGACCCGGATGAACCGTAACTCTGATGACTTCCCTGAAGGAAAAGATTAACAAATTCAGATAACTAATCCACTATAACCTGGGCTGGAAAGCCATCAGTCCTAAAGACAGTCCCTTCCCTTCCCCTGCTCTCTGACCCCTGACTTTCTGCTTCCTCAGTGGATCGGTTCCATTCTCCCATTTTCATAGATTGGCTTTCTGTGTTTCACCTCTACAAGACGTGAACATGGCTGCCTGAGTCCCAGCTTTCGGCAGCTTCTCAGTTCAAGCACCCAACGGAAACCAAATTCCTGTGTTAAAGTCTGGGGATTTTAAAATTGATTTTTAAATATTATTCTTTTTAGTTGGCATATAATTCTTGTACATGTTTATGGGGCGCAGTGTGGTAATTAATGCCTATATACCATGTGTAATGATCAAATCAGGGTATTTAGCATTTCCACATCCTTACACATTCATCCTTTCTTTGAGTTTGGAGCCTTCCAACTTCTCTCTTCTTGTCCTTTATAACATATACAATAAGTTATTATAAGTGATAATCACACTATGGTGCTGTAGACTGCTATAACTTATCCTTGCCAGCCAAATACTTTGGTACCAGTTATCAGACCTTATTCTGTGCTCTCTCCTGTTCCTAGACTGTAGTAAAAATTTTATTCTCTTCTTTGATACCAACCATTTAACTCCCACTTATGAATAAGATTATGTATTATTTGTCTTTCTGTGCCTGCTTTACTTCACTTACCATAATATCATCCCATCTACCCTTTTTTCCCACAAAATACAAGATTTCATTCTTTATTATGGCTGAGTTATATATATATATATTTTTTTTCACATTTCTTCCACCCATTCACCCACTGATGGACACTTTGGTTGGCTCCCTATGTTGGCTACTGTGTACAGAACTGCAATAATGTAAGAGTGCAGGTATCTTCTTGATAAGCTGATTTCATTTTCTTTGGAAATAGCCCCAGAATTGGGATTGTTGGATTTTACACTAGCTCTGTTTCTAGTTTTCGTGAGAAACCTCCATACTGTTCTCTCTATATATATTTATATGTGTGTGTGTGTGTGTGTGTGTATTATACATTATATATTATATATTTATATTTATGTAGATATTTTTATATTCTCACTGAAGGGCTATCACCCTTCTTTTAAAGTCTGGAAAGAAAGAATCACATTGGTCTTTTAGGCCATGTGTTCATCAGTGGACAATCGCCGCTATCCAGAAGCAGGGCCGAAGGCACTGCCAAATTAGCAGAGATTACAGCAGGAGACACTGGGAGTGGAGAAGATAGAACGGGCAGGAAATCAGGCAAGTATCTGCTATACTCTCCATTGCTCTGGTGTGTTTCCTTCTAGTGTTTCAGTGAAAGGTAGGAGAGGAGTTACCAAATGCTTCCTGTTAGCTTGAAGGATGCTCTACTTGAGACAGTTATCTGTGATATCAGGTCACCAGTCACATACCTGTCATCTGGATATCTGGGAAAAAGACTGTAAAATACTTGAGCCTATGAGAATTCTAAATCTGGAAATCCGCTGAAATTTGGTGAAGATTAATATTTTAATAATATAGTGGGGAATAGTTCCAATAGGTGGTTATTCTAATTTGAAGTCAATAATTCAAAGGGAACAAGAAACAGCAACAATAAAAGTCTAGGTGGTGTGAGATTGAGGACGTGTAGTATGAGATGGTAATAAAATTCTGCTTTCCTTTTGTTTTATATAATATATACTCCACTTCCCTGAATCCCTAGGCAGAGTTGTTCCTCCTCTCTGCCTTCCTATGGGTCTTTGTTCATATCTCAATTTGCCATTTACCAGGCTGTATCGTACTTATTTGCTTATGGGTCTGTTTTCCCTGCTAGACCAGAAACCTCTGGGGAAGAATCTGTATTGTGTTTGCCTTTGTGTTCCTAGCATGAATTGGACCTAAACACAGTGAAGGTTCAATAAATATTTGTGGAATGAACCAGCTCCAGGACTTGTTGTGCCCATCCATACTCCAAATTGAACAATCTTGCAGCTTTCTGCTTCTCACTCCATCCATATCCTCTTGCAGTTCACTGCTTCCTGTCATGTGCTTCCTTTCAGATTAGAGGTTCTACCCAAATCCCAGCCCCACCTAGCCCTGGCAGTCTTCCTCAGGATCTAGCTGCTGAATCATGTTCCTCCTAGCACTGCTTGAGATGAACACATAGATCTCTGGCACCATGATACAGCACCGTGTGAGCACAGGTTCCTGGTCTCCATGGATCTTCTGTTTTCTTTTGCACATGAGATGAGACAAGGGTTCCTATGCTCCCTTTTCTGTCTCTTGTGCCAGTACGGAACATATTTCATCTCCATAAGCGCTTTGTGCATTGCAGCCCACTTCCTCCAGAGCCACCCTATTTGCATCATACATTTGTTATGCTATTGCCTGATTTTGTATTCTTCAGTCTGTGCCCATCATGAAATGCATGCAAACAACACAGCATTCAGGGGCCCTCACTTCTCTAGATCGCTGTGCAAGTGGCTCCATGTGAGCCCTTCCCAATCTCTTTCAGAATTCTTTCTTACACTTGCAGTAAGGAAAGGGAGTGGAACACACAGTGTTTCCTTAGCTGGATAGTTGCCATGGCCACCATCTCACATAGTCCCTTCCCGAAGCACAAACTGGGATGTGCTGACCCTTTGTAAAACCAAAGCAAATTTGTGTTTAGCTTTCTGGCTTAAGACTAGAGACAAGGGAGATGTAGGAACTGCCATAAAGCCTACCCTCCAGAATGGGAAAAGGAATTCAAGTAGTAGACTCAGCTTCTGTGGCTAAGGGAAATTTCAATCTGGCATGAAAGCAGGGTTTTTTTCTTTTTTCTGATACCAGAAATTGAACTCAGGGCCTGGCATTTGCTGGGTAGGCACTGTGCTGCTGAGATACACCACCCCCAGCATGAAAGTAGGTTTTGCTCGGCATCACAGTGATAGCAAGAGTTGCAGGGGGCTGCCATAACAAAATATCACAAAATAAGTGACTTATGTAAACATAAATGTATGTTTATGTGAAAGTTTTGGACTTTCACAGTTCTGGTGGCTGAAGCTTCAAGCTTAATGGCCATGGTCCTTCTGAATCCTATAGGATATTGTATTAACTAATTTCCTGTTGCTAGGACAGAATACCTGACATTCTCAAGTTAAAGAAGAGATTAATTTGAACTCATAGTTTCAAAGGGTTCAGTCCATGTACAGTTACCTCCGAGGCAGAAATGGTGTGGTGGAAGAAAGCTGCAGCCTCTAGAACCATGAACTAAATAAATTGCTACATTAAGTCCTCAACTTATGATAGAGTTCTGTTCTGGGAAAATTGTTTGTAAGTCAGATTTGTTCCAAAGCAGACAAAGTGAGTCTTATACAGTACACCTATGAAAGTTCCCAGCTCAAATATTTATAAGTTGTGGACTTACTTTTATTCTGTATGAATTATCTGACCTCAGGTATTTTCTTATAGCAACAGAAAATAAACTAAGACACTCTCCTTCCCACTAGATTCTATCTAAGGGAAGTACCTACAAGGCACAGTGACTAACTGAAGAAAAAAAAAAAACAACACCCTCAAAAACTGGCTAAGCCCATTAGTTAAAGGTGGTTCATTGATTTCTGGGTTCCTGCTACTGATGTTACAATGTCATCTCCTTTACATACAATTAAGAAAGTGGGAGCTAGAAGAAGGCCTGTAGGGAGAAGTCAGGCATGAGACAGCTTAAGAGGAGGAGGAAGAGTTCCAGGCACTGGTGTGAGGGCTCCATTTCAAAAGAGCATGGGGTCTACAAACATCAGCCCAGTTGTTTGAACCAGGATTTACATGGGGAATTGATCCAGTTATGGTGGTGGGTAAAGCATTGTGCAACATCTGTGTACCGAATCTGCTTCTAGGAGTCAGAGGAGACAGATTGAACTCCAGAAACTAGGCTAGGTGTGGGTTAAAGTTCTCCTCTAGTGTTTGGGCACAATTGCTAGGCGCATGGGTTTATCCAATTCAGAGTGTGATGGTTGTGAAGAGATGCTACAGAAACTGAACTCAGTTATAGAAAACAGAGACCAAGATAGAACCTGAATTTTTGTGAGTGGCCCCTTTTGTTGAGGATCCACGATACAGCACATTATGTCACTTGTTCAGGCTTTGTGTGCCTCTCTCCAGCTGTCACACTCGGCAAAACAAGTATCCTCAACCATCTACCACCTTGAATTAGAGCAACTATGTGTGACTGGAGAAAAAACCACACAATCAAGCCAAGAAGCTTTCTCTAACATTCTTAATCTCAATCGTATCCAATAAACTTGCTTCTCCATCCTTTAGGACGTTGTTTCATACCTCTGCCTGTCTTCTAAAATTTCCAATGCCATTGTTTTACCCTTCAAAATGATCTGATTATCCAGGATCAAATGAATTTAATTCAAAAATTAGAACCATCAGACATGAACTCCTCTAAGCTTACATCTGCATTCATTTGTGCCTTTCTCCTTCTGCCTCCTAGTGTAAAGGAAAGTACACGCTGCTCCCATCCCAAATCAGCTGCTCCTGGGTCCTCTGCAGGCTCTTGATCCTTGGCTCTCTGCCCTTCCCAAGGTTTTATCCCTCTGGTTACCTTCTCCTCCCAAACTACCAGACCTCCCCTTTCTGAGAGGGCTATTCTCTTCAGCTCACAAAAATGATGGAGTTTTCTTCATCCCCAAAAGTTCTTCCTTGATTCCCTCATCTCTCACAAATTACTGCCCATTTTTTTTTTTACATCCCTTCATGGGTTAATGTCTCAAAGTGGTTTACATACTTGATGCATGGTTTCAACCTTTGAATAGTCTTCAGATTTCTCAAATTGTCTCTTTTATTGCATCACCAAAATATCACACTGCCATACTTTCCATGGTGTTGAGTCCAATAGCCACTGTGCACTGCATTCCCAATTTACTCAGTCTCTCAATTACTTTACACATCTATGGCTACTACTCTATTTGACACCACATGCTTGGACTTCTTCCTGTGTCTTATCTCTCTGACAATTTTTTTCCTCTGTCTCTTTTACAGGCCTTCTTCTATCAGTATCTACTTACTGATTTCTCACAAGGCTTATCTCTTTTCCCCACTCTCTTCTTATATTATTTTCATGTCCCAAAATATCATCCTCACGCTGATGCTGTCTAAATTGATATCTGTACCTTAATTTCTCACTTGAGCTCCATACATACCCAACTGACTACTTATATTTTCTACATATATATTATATATTATTATATATCTTATTATATTATATATTAATATATATTATAGGTGTGCCACCTTAAATACATCCAAAATAGAACTCTTGATTGTCTTCTGCCATGCCTTCAACTAAACGAATTCCTTTTAGACTCTACTAATTAACTTCAGTGAATTCCAAGACCACACCCATTTGCTTAAGACCAAAATGAATTGTTACTCTTTATTTTTTCATCTTTTAAAAAAATCAACAAATCCTATCATTTCTATCTCCTGAGTGTGTTTTCAATCCATCTGTTCCTTCATCCCTCACTAGTCAAGGCCTTCAGAATCTTTCTCCTGGACTACTGCAATAATCTCTGTAGTGGTCACGCTACTGTCCTTTAGCTTACTTCAAGTCTATTTTGACAAAGGGATACAAGAAATCTGTAAAAAAAAAAAAAAAAAAAAAAAAAAAAGTCATGTTTTCCCTCACTTTGAAAATCCTTCATCCTCTTTGCATTATATTTTTTTATACTGATGTATAATTTATGCACAATAAAGGATGCAAATTTTTTATTAGTACGTGTATTGATATATAATGAATACATTCATCTTGGGGAGTGGGTACTGGCAGAGATCACATCTTAATCCTTCTTATTTTCCCTTCCCCTCCTCTCCCTCCTTCTCTAAATTCCCTTTCCATTTGCAAAAGTTCTATTTCCCATTTCCTCTTATCTGCTTTTATTTTGCACTCTAAATTATTTATGCTTGGGGTGTGCCATATAAGAGAATCCATGTGCTACTTAATGTTCTATGCTTAATTTATTTCACTAAGTTCTGTGGTTCCAAGTAAAAGATACAAATCTTATGTGGTCCATTCCATGAGTTTTCATAGTTCTACATACTCAAGTAGCCACACAAGTTTCATCTTATACCAATAGTTTGTTCCCTTTTACTTGTCTAGCAGTATTTTGTTCTACAAATATACCAGAATGTGTTTATCTGTGCTCATACAGAAGGATGTTTTAATTTTTTCCAGTCTTGGGCTATTATAGATAATGGTGCTTTGAAAATTTACATACAAGCCTTTCGTAAACTTGTCTTTCAGGTAGGTAATTACTAATGGAATCACTAGGTGAAATGGTAAATTCATGCACAAAGTTTTAAGAAATAGTCTTTCTTCAAAGTGACTGTATTTTCATTGTATTCCACATAGAATCTGGACTCCTTCCCTGGATGAAACTCTCTTCCCTATCCATGTTTCCTCTCTTCTCCCTTTGCCTGTTCTGCTTCTTTTTTTCCACCTTTGTTCTCATCTCAGCTACTCCACCCATTTAGTTCCTATACCCATCGATTTCTGATCCTTCAGGCCTCACAGAGCATCTTCTGCCCTCTCTCATTAAGGGAGCTTCCCTCCTGTCATTACCTATACTCTTTCCCGCTTAATTTTTTCTGTTCTTTCTTCCTGTTCACAACACTACTCACTAACTTATGATTATTTTTTCACTTTACTTACCTTTCTGTCTCTTCTTCACTGGATTGTGTCCTCCTTGATGGCAGGACTGTGTCTGATTCCTCCACCACTGTATACGCAGCTCTTAGAACAATGCCCAGCACGAAGTAAGCACTCAACAACTATTTAAAAAAAGATTGACTATCTATTGACTAGGCTTTGGCTTGCCTTGTAAATACCCTTGGATTGGGCAAGAATATTCCTCATGCTGTAACTCTCTTCAAAAAATTAGTGCCAAAGAAGGAACACAAGTCTTCGTTCTAAGAAATCTGAAAACATTTCAACTGAATGTGCCCATTCATTTATATAATTATACAGAACACTTCCAAAAAGCTCTCATTCCAAATACTTCAGAAAGACAGAATAATGAGTCAGAGTGTTGAAAGGAGACAAACTGCCATGGAACTCAAGATTTTGGGAAAATCAGGACCAACACCCTGAATATGGCTTCCCTATATAGAAGGATGCAGTTCCAAAGGGCTAGAATGGGTCTGTTGTCAGAAACTGGGACATTCAGCCAAGCCTGGGAACTGTTTTGTTAAACTGAACACAAATGCTTCATATCCAAGGAATGAAGTCAGTTTTATGTTGCTGTAGAGAAAGTGTTACTTGGCTAAGCCATCTTAACCTCCATTGCCTGGATTCCCAAATATATATACTTCCTTTAAAGATTCATGTTCATGACTTTCTCCCAGCCTAAGAAGGTGAGAATGAGCTTGAATATAAAAGACAAGGCAGAAGCAATGGTGCCTCTTGCATAAAATGTAGCCTGGAAGGTTGGATCAGGAATGGAGCAACTGATCAATAAGGACATATTTTATTTGTTTCAAAGACTGTATGCTTTTGTAGATTTTTGTGTGTGTGTCTTTTTGAGACAGAGTCTTGCTATGCAGTTTAGGCTGGCCTTGAGCCCACTTTGTAACCTAGGCTGGTCTCAAACTTTCAACAATCCTCCTGCCTCAGCCTCCAGAATGCTGGAATTATAGATGTGTGCCACCATGCCCGGCTGCTTCTGTACTTTCTAAAGAAGGATTTCTTCTAGTTATTCTAAACAGGTAGAGGAACAGCTGGACTCCCTGGGAACCAAACTATATTATGGAGGATTCTTAGGTTGTAAACAATAGAAATTGACTCTGATGACTGAAACAAAAGAAAAGTTATTGGAAAGATGGCAAACAGCCTTAAGATTGAAAAATGGGTTAGAAGTCGGATGCCTGGAGGGCCAAGAACCTGAGGAACTCCAAAGGTGTCAGCTACAGAAACCTTTCTCTAGAGATCTACCACCAAAAGATGTAGATTAAAAATTTCTGTATGGCTGAACCTGACTGACCTAGTGTGGGTCATACACCTACTTTGCTGGATTGGGAGTTGGAACCTGGAATTCTCAGTGCCACCTGAGCCACAGGGAGTAGAGCAAAAGCCATTTCACAAAGGAATTGATGTAAGACATTCAAAATAAACTGTTTCGTATTCTAGTAGTAGAATATCAATGACCTTCTAAGTTCATTATTAACCTTATGGACTTTTGTATAATGCAGTCATCCTATGAGTTGGATTGTATGGATGAAATGAAGTACACTGCTTACCCTTGAGTAAGTTTCTGTGCATTTTCGGGAGATGATTAAAAAGACACATGAATTCATTCAAGTTATGGCTCCTTTGGTTGCACGAAAACAAAACTCATTCAAAGTTACTCAAGTAAAGAAGTGTATTTATTGCAAGGAGCCAAGGTTCTCAAAGAATCAAAGATGTAGAATCAGTGCAGGTGGGTGCCAGGGGAAACGAGCAGAACAGAAGCAGCTGGCTCCAACCTCTAGCTCCCTCTCTTGGGCCACAGGCACTTCTCTCCTCTAGTTATTGTCAGCTCCAGCTTTTCTTTCTCTGCAGAACAGCTTCCTTTCATGTGTCAATGTGTAAATGCTGCTATTTCACATTACAGGACCTTCTCACCACCAGCTGTCAGCAATCTTGCATCTTGTGTCAAGTTCTCAAGATAGACTCATGGCTTGGTGGAAGATCATACAATGGCAACAATCATATGGTCTACGCTGGGGTCATGGGATCACCACTAGTTCCACTCAGTGGTAGTGGTGTGCAAACACATATTTTGGGTGGGGAGTAGAGCAGATGGGAGTACATGTGTGAAGCTCTTAATGGGGCATGTCTACGGAACTTTTCTGTTTTAGGTACTTTTCTTGTTGTTGAGACAAAAGGCCCAACACCCAAAGTCAAAGGCTTATTTAGCTCACAGTCTGTAGAGCTTTCAGCTTATCGTTGGCTGGGTCTAAGACAGGGTGGTGTGGCAGAGGGACATTGCAGAGGAGAAGCAGTTTATGGCAGGCAGACGGTAGCAAGCGACAACCACAGTTCCTATTGTTCCTTACATCTTACCCAGGCTGCCTGCCCACACATATGCTTAATTCTAGCATCACTCCATGAGTCAAAGCCAGCATCACATCCTTGATCCCAGCCCCAGAAACCCTAGATCTAGCTAGCTCTGAAAAGTCCTGCCTATAACTACATGAGGCTTTGGGGAGACAGCTAGACATCAGCCATAACAATTCCTTTTATAACATACAATTACAATAAATTGAAGAAGTTGCATGACCGATGCTGAAGTAAAGGTGGCCCTATTGCTGCTATGATTTGGAAGATGCTTGGCAGAGAAATGGGGAGAGATAAGGTAGGGGCTTTACACAGTAGTAGAACAGAGGTGTGATGCCTACTTATTGCTTTGCCCATCAAATAGCCCTTCTGCCTTTTACATTTTACTTCTGATGCTCACCCTGCCTGGATTGTTCAGCAGGGCGTCCTGTTCCTCTGACCACAAACAGGCTGGTTTCCTCCATCTACTAAGCTCACGATTGGATCAGAGATGAGCAAGGGGGTCAAGGAGATTCTTCTCTTAGGTTTTCATATAAGCTTCTTGTTAGTGATAAGTTCTTTCTATTGACTGGATTGAGATCTATGATAACAGAATAAACCAGACTCCCTTGTGGCCACTGTTGCTATTGCCAGGAGGAAAATCTCTTTAGTGTGTAAAAATGAGGCCAACAAGCAAGTCAAACCAGGCCCAAGGGACAGACAGAGGACAACTGTATTGGCTGAGCATTTGTACTTGCTTGGGACTGGAGTTTCTCAACCAGTGAATATCAGTATTTGCTTAAGGTTTCTGTCACTTGCAACCAAGGAGCTCAGGCTAATAGAAATAAAATTTTGTTTGTATGTCTAAATTATAAAGACTAGGAGAGCCCCAAAGAAAGATTAGAAAGTGGGAAAAAGGGAATTTTAATGCAATAATTATCACCTTAGAATATTTCCTTTTAGCCTTTTTCATGAACATGTGGTTTAAATTTAGTTATAGTTTATACATTTCATCACATGTGATAAACATTTTCCCCCAGTACTGCATGGTAGTCACAAACTTTATTATAATAATTTAATACCTGTTATATATTTTGAGGATGAATTAATGGAATTAATCATTCTTGCGTTGACTTTTTTTTTTAGGATTTTTCAAAGTTTTCATAGTAATAAGGTGAGGTTCAGCCTAAAGGAAAAGTCATTCATTTAGGGAAGTGATTAATTCCAGAGCGGGAATTAGAGACAGTCCTGAGATTGGGAGAGGGAGGAGCTTCCTCTACTCTTAATGCTCCTGTGTGGAGGTTTCCTCTGGGGAGAGTGTTGCCTTGTGCCAGAGTTCCTTCAGACCCAAGCTTCGTGACACCATCGACCCAGTGTGGCCAAAATGGCTGCACGTGAAAGCCAACAACATCTACCTGGTGAATACATGCTACAATACTAGGGAATGGTGATGGGAGTGGGAATAGTTTTATTGGTCCATCCTCTATGACTAATGGTCCTGCAAGTACATACATACATGCATACTTACATACATCCATTTTTTTTCTTGATCATTTTTATTTCCTTCCTCTTCCCTGCTGGGTCTCCTGGAGGCTTGCTCTAGGGTGCTGGGCTGTTTTAGGGCCTGAGTACCTTGAGCCATGGACATCACAGGCCAGGGACTGTGAGCACTTATTTTAGACTGTGGCTTTCTGAGGCTGTTTGCAGTGTAGTAGTGGCATTGTGCAGAGGATAGATGGCATGTTCTGGTGAAAGCACAGAAAGAAGTGAAGGTGATTGTCTTATCCTCTGAACAGGCAGAAGCATGTAAAAACCAGAGAGCTTGTTTGTTTGTGGGCATACCTTCCTTGGAAATATTCCTTGGATTTCTAGCAATTACTTGAAGAAATTCTGGATAGGAATCTCTGGGTAAGAATGGATTTCCTCCTATGATTGGAACATGCTTTCAAAAGTAGTTTAATTTGCATAATGAAAGTAATATGATTTTATTTTGCACCTGAAGCTGTTAAAGTGGCATGTTTTTAAAATTGTTATTTTCAAAATCAGCTTTGTTGGGGTATAATTTATAGACAATAAAAAAATCACCCAATTTTCAGTGTACAATTCCGCAAATTACCTCTAACAATTGCTGATCTGTTTACTGTCACTGTAGTTTTGCTTTGTCTGGAATTGCATGAAAATGAAATCATGTAGAATGTCTTCTTTGACTCAGTATGTTTTCAAGATTTGTCATTGTTGTGTGTATTCATTGACAGTTTTATCACAATTTTTACGACACATTTGCCACTTGATGAACATGTAGGTTCTTTCCATTTTGGATAGTATGCGTGATATGACTTGGATATTTGAGTATAAGTCTGTACAAACATACATTTTTATTTTTTATGGTAAAAAAACTAGATGTGTGCATTAGTCAGGGTTGTTTACAGAAGTAGAAGCATTAGGAGACATATGGAAAGAAATTTATTTTAAAGAACTGAAGGCTGGTCAAGCTCAAAATGTGATGGGGAAGACTGGCAGGCTGGAGACTCAGGCTAGAGTTACATTTCTTGCTCACAGCATTGTGCTGTAGCCAGAAGAAGCCAGTGCTGCAGATGACCTCTTGAGGTCATCTGTTGGAGAACTCTCTCTTCCTTGGGGAAGATGCACCTTTTGTTAGATTCAGGCTCTTAATATGGAGGACACAGTACTTTACTCAACATCTACTGATTGAATTTAAGTATCATCCAAAAACACCACCTACAGACAAACACAGGGTAAGGTTTGGCCAAATAACTGGCACAGAGGCTCAGACAAGTTGACATAAAATTCATCACCACCAAGTAGAATTGCTGAGTCATGTGGTAAGTTTTGTGTAATTGTACAAGAAATTGGCTACTGGTTCTATCAAACTGCTGTGCCATTTTGCATTCCGATCAGCAGTTCCAATTGCTTCACATCCTTGTCAATCCTTGGTGTGTAGGGAGTGGAAGCATAGGAATGTAGCAGGTTTTCGTTACGGTTTAAGTTTATTTTTCATAGCTGAATTTTTGTGTGTGTGCGTGTTGGCCATTTCTGTACCTCTTTTGGAGAAATGTGCCTGTCTAAATATATGGTTATTTGTATTTGATACTATATATATTTATTGTCTTACTAAGTTGTAAGAGCTTTATGTAATTCTGGGTGTACGTGTTTACATAATAAAAATATGGTTTGTTAAATGTTTTCTCCAAGTCTGTGGTCCACCTTTGATTTTCTTAATAATTTCTTTAAAATTTTTTTTCCATTTTGGAACAGATTCACCAGAATTAGAAAAAATAAAGAACAGAAAAATGCTATATACTCTTTACCCAATTTTCTTAATGACAATACTTTAGAACACTGTAGTACAATATCAAAACTAGGAAACTGGCATTAGGACAATACATAGACTTCACCTGGACTTTGCCAGTTTCACATGCACTCATTTCTCTGTGTGTAAATATATGTAATTTTCTCATACGTATAGATTTATTTATGTAATCTCACAATGGATATGCAGAACTGTTACACTTTTTAAAAACAGATTTCAAGTATTTATTGTTGATCTACTAGTGCTGATCACAGAAAAAGATTTAAGTTTCCTGATTAAGTATATTCCACTCTCTGACCAATGGTATTTTTCAAGCTTGATACGGTGATATTGTCTTGACCACGATTAAGAGGGAATCATCTTATGACCTCTGAGAGCGTAAATGTGCTGTAGCTCTTGTGCAGCTCCTTACAGTCCCAGCTTGGTCCTCCTCCAGTGTCTCCTCTTGGAGTTGTACCTGATTTTATTACCAGTCTTTATCAGAATCCTTTGAGGAATGGGACAATTCTGCTTTTGTTTCTTGGCCAGGAATCGTGTGATTCTGAAAGTCTTGTGAGAAGACACGGCTGGGCTCGGAGGCGAGAGCACCCACTCGATGGCAGATTGAAGCAGAAGAGCAACACCATCTTTTGAAGAACAAAAATGGAATATTTAACAAATCTTTGCCTAGCCTTAAGTTACAAAGGTTTTCTTCTGTGTTGGCTTCTAGATGTTTTGTGATGTAACGCTTATGTTTAGGTCTATGATGCATTTATATATGATGTAAGGTAACAGCTGAGGGTTTTTTCCTTTGTTTTTAGGAACTCAGTTGTTTTAGCATCTTTGTTGTGAAAACTATCTGTTTACCACAATGTCTTGTGACAGCTTTTAAAAATATGAGTTGGCTATTGTTTTATTTGATACAGCCAATTTGAAAAAACCAGTCTCCAATTTCTCTTACAGTTACACAAAACTTACACACAACTCAGCAATTCTATTCATTCCTGAGCTTGATATTCTGTTCCTGTTGAGTCTCATGGAAACAATAAGATTCAGTGGAAATAATTTAATGTCTTGTTTATCTACATAGTAAGACTTAAAATCAGATCATGTGCACTCCCCAACTTTGTTCTTTTTGAAATTATATTGGCTGTTTGATGTCCTTCACAATTTCTGTAAAAGTTTAGACTCAGACTATGAATTTTTAAAAAATAGAACAATACAAAAATAGACCTGAATAGGATTTGGTTGGGATTGCAATGAATTTATAGGTTAATTTAAGGTTTCTATTACATAGATACATAATTAATTTTTATATACCTACCTTATGTCCTGCAAAAATTCTAAACTTGCTTGTTTTTTTTTTTTTTTTTTTGCTTGTTAATTCTAGTACCTTTGAGGAGGGATTTCTCAGGAACTTTTACACACTTAAGCCTGTCATCTGTGACTATTTCTTATTTTTCAATTGGGTATCTTTTATTTCTTTTACTTATCTTATTGCACTGGATAGAAAATCCAAAACAATGTTGAATAGAAATGTTGAGAACAGATATATTCACCATTTTCTCAATAAGAGAAGAGCATTATGTCTTTTGTCATTTAGTATTATATTAGCTACAGGCTTTTAAATTTTTGTAGATGTCCTTTTTTGAACTGAGAAAATGTTCTAAGAGTTTCTATTTGTGTAAAATCATGAATAGGTGTTACAGTTTGTCAGATGCCTTTTCTCTACTCAATCATATGACATGTTTTAAAAGACTGCTAATATGGTGATTCACATCATGGATTTCCAAATATTGATTCAATGTTGCAGTTCTGCAATAAAAACCACTTGGTCATTGTGCTAGTTGTAACTGTGCTCTGTCTCACCTTAGTCTTCTCAGGAGAGGACCCTGGAGGGATTCCGGAGGAAGAAGGGTTTCTTTCTCCAATTCTGGTCCCTTGGATTCAAGCCCTTGTGGCAGATTCTACTTCTGTGCTCAGTGCTGGCAGCAGGCATGCTTTGTGCAACATGGCTTGAGGACTGAGTTACCATGTACATGGTTTCTCCTGTATTCTGCTCCTGGATAAAGAGCTACTCCAACTCCTGATTCTTGCAAGACAGGGACTGCATCAGGCTTGCAGTGCTCAGCAATTTCTCCTGGCATCTCCCTTGTAGCTTCATAGCAGAGTGCCACCAACAGGGCATGTCTCAGGAAATGGTCTCCTTTAGCATGTCTTTGGGTGACTTTACAATGAAGACTGAGTGGAAGCATTTTGTAGATAGCACCCCCATTCCCAGGGGACGTATTTCCTGAAGAGACACCTAGTGACCTCTCCTTGGTCCAGAGACTCACAGCTGCACCCTCTCCACTGATGTCTGGCTGCTTGCCAAACATGGGCAGTGATTAACATTACACATGCACCCGAACAGTGTCTTTTGTGAAGTTGCTCATCAGTGTGTTCTGTATGTGTCAGTTAGGTTTGGTTCATCCCTGTTCTCTGTATCCTTAGTGATCTTCTTCAAGTTGTCTAGACAAAACTAGAAGCATAAAATGTTGAAGTGTTGATGTACACTTGTAGATTTGTCTAGTGTTCCTTTTATTTTTATGTTTTTGCTTCCTTTATTTGAAGTTCTGTTATTAAGTGTATAGGCATTTAGGTCTGTGAGATCCTCAACTGACTATTTTAATACTGACTATACCCTCTTTATTCTGTAATGTTTCTCATCCTGAACTCCTTGCTCTATATTAGTAGGGCTGTTTGAACATTCTTTTGAGCAGATAACACCTTTTTATATTCTTTTACTTTTTCTTTGTATCTATATTTTTAAAGCATTTTTTTATCGGTGGCATAAAACTGGTTCTTTCTTTTCAAACCAATCCAACAATCTCTGCTTTTAGTTAAAGTGTTTAAATAATGTATATAATGGATGGGTTCAAATCTAACGTTGTTACTTATCTTCTGTTTTCCTATTTTGCATTGTTATTCCTCCTTACCCATATTTCCTTTATGACTAGGCTTTGTATTTCTGGTTGACTTACTAGATATCCCCGTATTTTATTTTGTCATTAGTGGTGGTAAAATTTACAGTGTAATCTTTAACTTACCATACTCTACCCTCTATAATGTACCATTTCATATATAGTGTAAGAACTTTCTCACACCTTTTATACTATTGTCATGTGTTACTTTTATGTATGTTGTGAATCCAATGAGATACTGGTATTATTCTGTTTAAAGTATGCAGTTTTGTTTGAAGGAGTTCAAAAGCTGAAGCATATCTTTTGTATTAACTCACTTATTTCTCTTTACTGGAACCTTGATTCCACACTTAGATACAAAGTTCTGCTGGTACCACGTTTCTTCTGTCTGAGGACTCTTTGTAATTTCTTATAGTGCAACTCTGTTGAAAATTTTTCAAATAGTTGTGTGAAGAAGTATTCACTTCACATTAATTTAAAAATGTTTCTTCTCTATTTTACTTCTATGTTTTGCCATATTTGTATGAAATTTAAAACTTTGGAACATAATCATTACAGTGCAATATTATTTTGATTATAGTATCTAACATCTCTCCTTCACATCCTCATTCTCCCTCACAAAATTACAAAAGGCATGAATATTTCTTCTTTGTTCCCCATTTGCAAGTCACAATGGGGAAAAATACAGTTCTTCTGATTGGCAGCCGGTTGAGCTTCTCATCACTCATTCATTCATCGACAACTGTGCTCACGGACTCCAGACACAGGAGTTAAATAATCTACATCACCACCCCCTGAGTGTCTCATCCAAATGTATCAGCACTCACTCATGTGGCATGTCCTTTATATGTTAGAAAATTGTAGCTGGAGTAAGTGTACTTCAGAATAGAAAGGGACTATAATTTTTTCCAAGCCTTTATTTGACCTGTGAGGACACTTAAGGGAATTAATTTTATAAAGTTTCTAGAAGTAATACAGTTAGGGTACCTTAGAAAATTGGGACATTAAGTGGTTGTAATATCATTTCAGTGATACATGTCCATGAATTCAGAAGAATAATATACTTTACTAGCTGTAATGGTCTAGTAATTTAGTTAATATTACTTAGGCACCTGCTATGATATAGGCACTGTGCTATATATTTCCTTTGCTTTTCCTATTTTTTATCTTCTTCATTTTTATTAGTACATGTTTATAATACAGTACTACATTTGTTGTGGGGAGTTGGTATATTTGAAAGGTACTTTTGCTGGTCATAAAAATCCAGTCAACAGTTTTATTTTCTTCTGGTTTGCACACTTTGTGGCATGGAATCTTTCATTCTTTGTTTCTTTTAATGTAATGTGGTTGGTTTTTTTTTCATCCATAAGAATTTCTTTGTATCAGTTTTCATAAGATTAATTATGAAATTTCCCATTGCAGTTTGAAAGTTTATTCTCCTCAGCATCATTGAGCTTTTTGAGTTTATATTTTAAAAATTAGAAAGTTTTCAGCAATTATTTCTTTAAATATATTTCTGTCTTCTCCTTTTGCAGGGCTCTAAATACATATTTATTAAATCCCTTCATATGGTCCCACCACAGGTCAGTGACACGCTGCCTAGTTTTTCAGTCTCTGTTCTCTCTGTGCTTCATTGTGAGTTGCTATGTCTTTTTCTATGGTCACTTTTTGTTGTTAGAAGTTTCTTTGGATCTGTTATGTACCTGCTATTTCTCTGTCGTGTTACAGTCTACCTTCCTAAACCCGTGAAGCAGTTTTTAACAGGCATGTAAGTATCCTGGCTTGCTTTTTCCATCACATTAATCATTTCTGCTTCTACTGACATTGATTTTTTTTCTGGTAATGGGTGTATTTTTTTTTTCTCTTCACATTGGGTTATTTTTTATTGCATGCCAGACATTGTGACTTGGTAACAGGTTTCATTCTTTTTTTAAAAAATGGCATTGGCTTACTTTTTTTGGCATGCAGTTATATTTCATAAGATTAGATCTTTTGGGGGCTTGATACTGAGCTCTGCTAGAGCAGGTCCAGGGCAACCTTTGGCTTAAGTCAATTTAGGCAACATCCTCTGAAGACTCTAGCTGATAACTTTTCTATTGCAAGGGCTTTCTGCTTCCAGGGTGGCCACATAAACTGTTCTCAGCCTTGGGGGAGGTGTGAACACTGGGAAGCCGACAGTTTTCGGGTTGTCCACCCTCTGGCAGTTCCATTTCAAGTATCTGTAGATTTCTCTGATGAGAAAACAGAGGTCTCGCCCTGCG
Organism: Dinomys branickii; assembly: GCA_004027595.1. Taxonomy (NCBI): domain Eukaryota; kingdom Metazoa; phylum Chordata; class Mammalia; order Rodentia; family Dinomyidae; genus Dinomys; species Dinomys branickii. The sequence goes on along the minus strand of PVLD010003880.1, from coordinate 96,317 downwards.
TATCTCCAGGGGTTTCTCTGGGAGCAGCTCTCTGCTGCCTGGTGCACTTGCCTGCAAATTCTAGCCACTGTGAACTTTCTGACTTCTCACTTCTATCTTCTCCACTTAAAATTACCAGGCTCTGCTTGGATCTTCATCCTGGAACTGCAGCCTGTAAGCTGCCTTCAGGCTGTGTTCTAGGACAATGGCAGGGTGCACTCTGGTTTCTCTTCTCACGGAGGTTGTGACTCCGTGCTGCTTTGTGTCCAGTGTCTGAAAATTCTGCTTCATTTATCTCGTCTAATTTTCTAGTTGTTCAGGGTGAGACGGTAAAGACAATCCTTCGTACTTCATCATGTCTGAAAATGAATGCCCTATAGATTTGTTCTAATAAAAAGTTATTAACCAGTAATATATGTGCATATTTTGAAACATTAAGTATGCATAAGACTTAAAATACAAACATTCTTTTATATCTTTCCCCTCCCTGAGTCATACTACAGAGAAATAACCCTTGTTTAATTAGATTTTTATAGCTAATATTAAGTTTCTAAGTAATGTGGCTCTACCACTATTTCTCATTATTTATTTCTGATTTTATCTGTTGAGTTCCTGTTATGTAGAAAAGGATTTAGCTCTTTTACACCCCTTCCCAGTGTCCCATCCTCTGCCCTCCTAATATAATTGTATCACAAGTTTTATATAAATTTTAGCTTACCATGATTATGCAAATATTATAATTTTAAAGTCTAATATATAGTATGATTTCATTTTATTTCTAGTTCAGTTTTTTTTTTCTCCTTGGAATTTAGAATTGCTAATTTAGGAAGCGCATAATCTAGAAGTCACATGTTCCTAATCTTTTCTAAATGTTCTGTTTTTTAAGATTGTTATACTGAGCCTACCTCTCTTATTAGAGGTGATCCTTCCTGGGTCTTGTGGATGTTGGGAACTTACACGTTGGTTGCCCTGGAATTTACCAGCACCTCTTTCCTTAGTTATATTGATGGCTTCCTATTTCACATGTGTTTGTCTTTCTTGGCTTACTCTCTGCTTTTGCTTGAGTATATCCTTAAGTGGTTTCCTAACAAAAGGAGGTGCATTACATATGGGAAGGAGTCATTACATATGGGAAGTCCCTTATCTACTTTTAAAATTGATTATGCATATATTTAGAGTTTAAAAAGTTCTATAATAGATTTTGAAGGCCATGGTTCACAGGCTTCTACTATCTGGAATCAATAAAGGAAAATCTGAAGCCATTTTAATTCTTATTCTTTGTTCATGATCTTTATTTTTTCCATTTTAGAATATCTTATAATCATTTTTTCTCTTCCTGATACTAAGAATTGAACCATGGCCTTTGCAATCAGCTGTGTCCTCAGCTCTTCTGATTTTTAAAAAATTTTGTGACAAAGTTTGCTAAATTACTAAGTTGCCCAGGCTGGGCTTGGAACTTGTGATCCTTCTGCTTCAGCCTCCAAAAATACTGAGATTACAGGCATCTCCAAACAGCTACATCCAATTTAGCTCTTTCTTTATTTTATGTTTCCTGACATTCATGTTCATGGACTTCTAATGTGGCTCATTGTTTATTATTGGACATAGTGTGGGTCCTTTTAATGTGAAAATTTGTCTTCAAGAAAGTAATGTTATGTTACTGTGGTTTTTTTTTTTTTTTTTTTTTTTTTTTTTTTTTTTTTTTTTTTTTTTTTTTTTTTTTTTTTTTTTTTTTTTTTTTTATTTATTTTTTTTTTTTTTTTTTTTTTTTTTTTTTTTTTTTTTTTTTTTTTTTTTGAGGTACCGGGGATCGAACTCAGGACTCTGTGCTTGCTAGGCAAGTGCTTATTCCACTGAGCTATATCCCCAGCCCAAGAAAGTAATGTTATGGTTTAGTGTTAAATGTCTCCCCAGAGTCTTATGTGTTTGGAAGATCACTGGATCCTGAGGGTGATGTAGTCATGAGTGGGTTCATACATTGACGGGTTCAGTACCTGAATGTGCCACTGAGAGGTCTGGCTGGTTGGAGATGGGTCAGAGGGGCTGTAACCTGGAAGAATGTGTTCTTGTCTCCAGGTGGAAGGGCACCCCCATTTTCTGGCTGCCATGGGAACAGATTTCTTCTATCACCATTCCTTTCCACTATGCTGTTTCTGCCTTGGACCTAGCCAATCGTGCATGAACTTAAATCACAGGCTAAAAATAAGCCTCTCCTGCTCTAAGTTGTAGATGTTGGGAACTTTGTTCGATTGACAGGAAAGCTGACTAATATAGATATTAGTAGCAAAGAAAAAGGGTCGTTGCTGTGACTGTACTTGACTTTATTGATATAAGGGAAGGAAACTCCCAACCTGAAAGATATCTGGGATGAGTTCATGTTCTCTAAAATCGAAGAATGAATTTTAGGAACAACGGAAATTAAGAGCAGAATATATTTATTAAGGGAAAGAAAGCTTCTGTCTGAGAGAGAGAGACAGAGGGGGGCCTGAGGGGGTCGCCAAGGGATCTATCTTTTCTGTCTTTTATAGAGCAGAACCACGAGGTGAGGTGGGTCCAAAGTGGGAAACATGGGAACTCCCAAGGTGGGCATGAGGTGGGACAAAACTGTGGTCAGCCAATAAGATTATAAATACAATTACTCAGGTAAAATTGATTAAATCAGGATCAAATGGGGAAGCAAGTCACGTAACAAGTGAACATGAATACAGAAAAGAAACTTTTCCTGTAGGAGGCTGGGCTAGTGACTCTTCCTGGTTTTTTCAAGGTGATCGATACCAGTTTAGAATATTAATCCCTGATGTCCATCCCTAGGGAGGTATGTGGGTGTATTTGTTCAACCTTTTATCTCAAGGTCTGGCCCATGGCAGAAGTGCCTGTCTTTCCCACAGTTGTAAGGCATCCTGTCTTTGATACTGGCTCCTTTGAGGACTAGCCCTGTCTGATTGCCTATAATATTTCTATCTAACTCAGCTGCCTACAGCATTATGGTTTAGAGGGCTTTGGCACTGGTTTGCAGGAGGAATTGGGAAACCTCTGGAGATATGAAAAAACGGAGCCCTAGACCGCTGTAAGCCAAGTTTGATGGGAGATTCTGATCAGAGCTCAGAAAACCAGAATGCTGATGGGAAAGCCAGTAGTAAAGGTTAGGATCAGAAGGTTTCAGCTGAGAACAAGGACTCAACTAGGAGTTGGGCTAGATGTCATATGTGGTTCACTCTGGCAGAAAACTTGTCTTCATTTTGCCCATGTGCTGAGACTGCAAAAGACTGAGATGAAGAGCAGTAGATTAATTAATCTGGTGGACAGAATTTGAAAACTGCCCAAAAGGTTAAGGCTGGTAACTGCTGACTGCTTTTAGCCAGATCTGCAGTGAAAAGCAAGAACAAAAAGAAATGCAAAAAATTTGCCATTTCATCAGAAAGGAAATGTCTGAAAAGTTGAGACCCAAGAGAGCATTGTTACTGAAAAGATTAACATTAAAAAGAAGCCAAGTAGTTTGCATAAGAACAATAGGAAAGACGGGCTTGGAGGCATCCCAAGAATTTGCAACTCTACCCTTCAGAGGGTCAAAGGTGTAAAATCATAAAGCTTTCATTTGAGAAGAGAGCCCCTGAGCCCCTTCTTGAGTAGGGTTGCCTAGGGAATTGGCTTTCCAGGATCCTTTTCACAGTGATCATCCATCCAGACATGCAGGGCCCTCTGTAGTCATGATCCAAGGGGGATTGGTTATTGCTTAAAGTGGTAGAAGACCTTGGCTTCATTTTTGCTGGTTTTATAGGTGTGAATTGTGGGGTCAAGAAGGCTTCCATATATATTTCAGAAGAAGGCTTTGGAGGCTAGGCATGGGCCCTGGAGGGCACTGTGTAAAGCTGTGAGAGTGAAAGTGCAGTGAAAACCCTAGAAAGTTGGTGTCAGCAATGTGGAAAGCCACAGTCAGTGAGCAGAGCCCACTCAAAAGAGTAGCCCTGAGGGCTGCAACTGACAGTGCCATAGAGGCATGGCTGCCCAAGCTCTTTGGCACTCACATATCATCACCAGCTTCCCAGATGTGGGATAGGGACCCAAGCAATTTAATATTTGCCTTCCCAAGTTTTGGTCTTGTTTTGATCCAATTCCTTCATATCCTTCTTGTTTCTCCCTTTTGGAATAGGACTATTTTCCCTGTGCCATTGTAAATTGGAAATATGTGATGCTCTTTCTGATTTTCACAGGGACTCACAGTTAAGAGTTTGTCTTGAGTCTCATTTGGGCTTGACCTTTGGGCAATGCTGAAACTGTTAAGACTTTGGCCACTCTTGGAGATGGACTAAATGCATTTCACATAGTGAGATGGTCGTGAGCCTTTTGGGGTCCAGAGGCAGGAGAGAATGGTTTTGATCTAAAGTGTCTCCCCAAAGTCTCATGTATGTGGAAGGTGACTGCGTTACTGGGTGCTGTATGAATCAGTGAATTCACGCATTGGTGATTTCAGTACCTGAATATATTGTTAGGAAGTAGGTCCTGGTTGGAGGTAGGTCACTAGGTATGGCCTGGAAGGGTATATTCTTGTCCCTGGCTCTTCCCTTTCTTCTCTGCTTCCTCATTTTCATGGGATGAACAGTTTTCTTCTGCCATGTCCTCTACTGTGTCATTTGTGACTTTCAGCCAGCCAACCATGCACTGATATTGAGAGCCAAAACAAACCTCTCTTTTTAAACTTGGCTTTCAAATATTTTCTCCAAGAGATAGGAATGTGACTAATCCAGTAATAAGACCCTTGATTTAGCCTTTCCTTCAATTTTTAAAAAGTTCTCTGAAGCTATTATAACTTGTATGATGGAGCTATTAGATTGACCTATGTTAAATATTTTTCTCCCTGTTGGTTTTATCTCCGTTCTTTTGTTCTAGTTTTCCTTACCTTTTCTTTATTTTCTAGACTTTCTTTTTTGTTTTAGCTTTGGTAAGCATGTATGTTAATTTCTAAGGACTCTATTCATCTTTGAGTGTTTTCTTTCTTGGTTTCCTCCTTCTTAGTGAACGCATATTTTTACGCGTAACTAAGGATAGTAATTAAAGGGAAGTATTTTCTTCTGTCTTGCATTATTTCTAAGGCCTACTTTTCCCATTTTATATCTCACTTTTATCTTAGGGGTTTTCTCAGCATTTGCTTAATCTTGGTCCATTCATATTTAGGACATGAATGTGGGTGCTATATTATGTGTGTATGTATGTTCAAGTAAATATGTGTGGGTGGATCACAGGGGTACTTTTCAATCAACAGGCTTTACTTTAAGATATTTGAAGAGTAGTTGATCATTTTATTGGTGTTGCCCCCAAATGCTAGACTCCTAGTATCCACTCAGGAATGTGCCCAGCCACTAGCATTCTGCTGGCTGGGATCTGGAAAGTGGGAGAAGACAGGGTACTTGGTCCTATCACCTAACTTACAAACTTCTGGTTCATCTCTTTGGTGTTACTCCTTTCTTCCACCTCATTTGTTGCTTCTCAAACCTGAGCTTTTTCCATTCATTTTGCCAGAGAAGAAAACTCAGGGAAGTTTAGGGAAGAGGAAAGAGTGGGTTGAGTACCAAACACCTTTTGATCCTGGTGTTCTGACTCCTTTGAATTCTTGGACTTTGCTGGGTTTTATGGAGCAAATTGCTTGTTTTTTATGTCCTTCCTGTAGCCTTCCCCACCCTACCAAGTCAGTAATACTGTATTCCTCCAACACCTCTGATTGAATCTTCTAAAAATTTATTGAAATCCCTCATATGTTGATGCTCCCTTTTCCATTGTTTCTTAAAAAAAATTTTTATTCTATGATATTATTGAAAGCCCAGAATGAAAAAGAGACCCATGCTAGCCAATTGCCATTTGTAACCATAATTCTAGGTTATACAGTTTTTATTGCTATTACTATAAAACATATTTTTTTGTGCCTATAGTTTTCTCTCCCTTTTTGCCTTTTTGGATTAGTGCAGATCAAAAGCACGAGTAAGAATTAAGATTTAAATAGACAGCGGGAGACTTTAGCCACATTTCTGAAGATCAGAAAAGCTGTAGAGAGAATTTGAGGCTAATGAGAAGGGAGATGAAGAACTTGGTGTTATGTGTTTTCATCTTTTAGTTCTTAACTGAGCTTATTTGTAGATGGAACTGTGAATGTTTTGCACCCGCAACAAATGGCTGTAAGTGTCCAGAGCATTTTCCTTAGAGCAGTAAGGAGTTACAGAGTCCTTGACCTTAGTCCTCTGCCTGAGGCAGGCCCTCTTGGCAACCTAGAAACTTTACTTCCCAGAGAAAAGAAACTCTATCAAGCCTCCAAGGCATGAGCCCTGAGGGCCACAGGCTTCTGGGTACTTTGCCTGAATGTGCCCAGGACCACTGCTTCTCCCTCATCCCAGCCCTTGGGCAGTGGAGATTCAGAGAGTGAAGGGATTTCCCAGCACTTACACACTGCTTCTGAATGCTTTGTCAGGAATGAGACCTGCAAGAGGCTTCCGCCAAACGAAAGGTCCCTCTCTTTGTCTTGGGGCTCTGGACTTTGGCTTACTAAGCTGTGGGCTATAAAGGAGCTTCCCCTGTCCACCCTTGGTGAACCTGGTCCCTGTGCCTGGGACGGGGCCAGGTGGTGTCCTGGGCTCACAGGCGGAGAATGACCCGAAGGAATTGACTCCTTTACCCTCAGGCCTCATTTGGGCCACACATTCTTCCCAAAGTTTTACTTCTTCACCTCCTTGTTCCTGCTGGCGAGTCCTCCCCCTGCCCTGGTCTCTCTTGCCCTCACCTATGTTCTTATTCTCCCTACCACTGCTCTGCCTCTCTCTCCCACCACTAACCCACATGATTTTAAAAACTATTGTACAATGACAAATTAGAATGATACATATCTATGAGGGAAAAAGTCATGTTTTTATATACACACATCATGGAATGATTTAATCAAATATTTACCTTTTTTATTTTTTGTCTAACTGAAACTTTGTACGAACATCTCATCCATCTCACGCTCCAGCCTTTGGTAACCTCCATTCCACACTATGGTTGTTTGATTAGTTTAGATTCACATTAAGTGAGGACGTGCAGTGTTTACATTTCTGTGCCTGGCTTATTTCACTTGGCAGACTGTCTTCCAGTTCTATCCATGTTGTCGCAAATGACAGAACTCTTCACTTTAAAGACTGAATAGTATTCTGCTGTGTATATAAGCCACAGTTTTGTTATTCATTCATCTACTGATATGTATTTAGATTGATTTATGAATAATGCTGCAGTGAACATGACCAAATTTTGTTTCTTAGATTTTCTTCATAAGGTGTCAAGTAACAATGTGAGCACACAGGAGGCACCAAGATAGGCTTATTACCTTGACAGCAGTCAGAAGAGGGTGGTGAATGACAGCTCCTTTCACTTGTATAGCATTTTACAGTCTTCACAGCCTTTTTCTGTGCTTGTAACCCTGAGAGGGTCTCAGAATAGTAACCAGCATCTTACTTTCACAGATAGGGAAACTAAGGTAAGTTATGTAGCTTCTTCAAAATCACACAACTACTATGAGTCAACAGCAGGACTATGTCCCAGGTCTTCAAAGTTACTGTCATGTATCCTGTGGTCTTGGAAAAACAGTAAGAACAAAGACTTAAAAGTCATCCACATAGGAAGCCCACTTGAAATCATACCATATTGTACTCAGCGCTATTTGAGTGTTCTACTCACTTCAAAACTCACATATTAAAACTTAATTGCCAGTGTGCTAATATTAAGAGGTAAAGTCCTTTAGAAGATGATTAAGTCATGAAGAAAAGTGGTACTGAATGGGACTTTTTTCCCGCTGTACTGGGGACTGAACCTAGGGCCTATGTTCTGAGGTGCTTCCACAATCCTACTTTTTAATTTTTTATTTTGAGATAAGGTCATGCTAAGTAATGAAATTGTCCAGGCTAGGCTTGAACTTGCAAGCTACCTCTCTCAGCTCCCCAGAGAGCTGGGATTACAGACATGGGCCACCATGGATGGCTGTGAATTATGTACCTTTATAAGAGAAGCTTCACATAGTGCTTGGCCCTTCTGCTCCTCTGCTTTCTGCCTTAAGAGGCCACAGCAACAGGCAGCTTCCAGGCAGTAGAGAGCAGCCCTTGCCAGATACCAGCACTAGCACCTTAAACTTGGACTTCCCAGCCTCCAGAGCTTTAAAAAATTATCTTTCATAGGTCGCACAGTCCATAATATTTTGTTAAAACAATACTAGTGGACCAAGACATCCCAGACACTTGAGTCTATTGTCAAAGAATTTTTATAATTTGGGATTCATTATCATTTGCTTACTTGATTGATTAATTTCCAAATTATTTTCTCTTCCATTAGTTAATTTACTCATTCACTTACTTAAAACTTCGTACCCAATCATATTGGGTAGCTAGAGGTAATACATCGACTCTAGTCCGTGACATCCAACAACTGTGCATGAAACTGTAAAGTTTGACATGCAGCATGTTTTCTCTTGCTACTATAGCACATTCCTGCAAAGGGAATGGCATAAAATGTTTAAGTTTATTATCTTACAATGCTAGAGGTTAAAAGTTTGAAATGAGTCCCACTGGGCTAAAATCAAGATGGTGGCAGAGTTGTGTTCTTTCTGGAAGCTGTAGTGAAGAATCAATTGGTTTCCTTTCTCCAGCTCCTAAAGGCCTCCTGATTCCCTTGTCATACCCAGCAATGGCGGACTGACTTTTATTATGATGCCACATCTCTAGTTCTGACTCTTCTGGATGCCCCTTCCCTGTTTAAGGACCTTTCTAATTACATTATTCTCGACTGGCTAACCCAGGATAATCACCTTATTTTAAGTTTAGCTGATTAGCAATTCTACCCACAACTTTATTTCTCCCTGACCCCGTGATATAATATATTTACAGATTCCAGAGATTAGAATGTAGGCATTTCTTTTTTCCTTTGCTCCTGATCACTTTCCGTGGTGATCTATGTACTTTTTAGACCCTACTGCTCTATGCTTATTTTTTGGTTAAATTGGGGGCAGAGGGATGGGAGGGGTGTCCTGGAGCACAGATTGCAATAAGCAGTTGAGGACTTCTCTTGAAAAGTTTTGACAAGTCTTTTGCTCCAGTATCAGACTGCCAATCAGTTCCCATAGGACTGTCAGCTCTAGATCCTTGCCTAAAGTTTCACCGCCTTTTTAGCCGCTCTTTTGGGGAATATGAGACAAGGCAGTACAGAGGAAAAGCACAAAGGGAGAAACATAAGCACTGGCTTCTAGATCTTTGTTGCCACCGTTTTAGGTCAACCACTTCTTCTAGTCTTAGTTTCCTCGATGGACTGACTTCACCTGGCAATGATCTTTAGAGGCCTTTAGGTTCTGAGCACCTCTATTCTTGATTCTAGGACTCAGTGTGAATAAAGGCCTCACTTGTGGAGGTCAAAGGTGTTTCCTTGATCTTTCAGTTTCATTACCTGTTTTGAGTCTGTTTCCTCACCGTGGTTTGACAGCCCTTTCATCGGAGATGCCCAGTGTCAGTGGATGCCACGCACTCATTTATCCATCCGTTCATGTAACAGTGAGGCGCCCACTGTGCGCAGGGAGCCACTCTCCCGTTCCTGAGCCTGCTTGTCAAGTGGGACAGAAGTGCAATCCAGGCTTCTCAAATCATAGCCATCAGGGAATATTCACGTTGGAAGGACATTTAGAAACCATCAAGTTTAATATTTCTTTTATAGACAAGAAAACAAAAGCCTAAAGAGTCTATGTGATTTGCCTAAGATCAAACAGCTGAGCTGAAAATGTCAGAAGTGGGACTGGGATCACTTTCCCAGACTTCCAACCCCAGATCTGCTTCGCCCTCCGTTATCTACCGCATTCTATGAACGGATTTGAAAAACAAAACTGCAATGAGCCCTAAATTACTTTCTCCTTGAGCACAAAGAATTTTTAATTGGGAAAGGATGGGCCCGAATTTGTGATGAGAAACAATTAACACAGCCTGGATGGAATTACTGGTCCATGGCCCATTGTTTCAGGAAAGGCATCGTGTAATGGGAGGAAAAAGATGAGACAGGGAAGAACGCAGTCCTTTCTTATTCTCAGAACTTCTTAAGCTGCGTTTGGTTGCCAGCCGTGAGCCTACTACACAGAGGAGCCCAAGGAATGCCAACTACCTACTCTCATTCCTCGGGGCTGCGTTTGGCAGTTCATATCTCAGCTCTGTTTCATTGCCAAGCTGGATGAATTCATTGCCTCGGCTGAGTTCTGGCCATGAGAGGAGGCGTCGAGTGCAGGGGCCCCATCCTCTCTGTGGTCCGGTGGGGACAGGCCACAGGCTTCCTTATTGGTCTTCAAACCAGGCTGGCCCACCCCATACCTTGGGGAAGCACACAGTGAGAGGCCGTTCTCACAACTGTGAGCAGGGAAATTGCCTTTGATGTGTGTTCACCCCCACTTGGGTGTTTTGCTGTGTACTGTTTTCTTCCAGCTCTCCAGTTTTTAACTTTGTTTCCTATTTCTGAGCCATTGAGCAAGCCCTTTACCTTCATGGTCAGATTGGCTTGGTTCAGCTTCTGATTCTCTTTCAGCGATGGTTTATGCCCATCCTCTGGCTCTTCCCTCACTCAGTTGCTTTAGATTAAAGTTCAACCCAATAGTCATTGGCTCTAGGACACCATAGTGTCTCACCTCCTCTGGGCTCTGTCATGGTATCACTGGTGTTATTAGGTAAGAGACCCTCTCCCTAGACTCTCTAGAAATCTCAGCTCTCTGGATAAAATCTCAGCTCCTTCATCCCTGTGCCTTAGTTCTACTAAGGGAAGAATCTTTAGAAATAACAGGTTATTGGAAAGTAAACTGGTACAACCACTATGGAAACCAGTATGGAAATTGCTCAAAAAACTAAAAATAATGCCTACATTCCTATGTTTATAGCAGCATAATTCATAATAGTGAAGTCTTGGAGACAGCCTATATATCCATCAATAGGTACATGAATAAAGAAAATGTGGTGTTTATACACAGTGGAGTACTACTCTGCCGTGAAAAAGGATACATTTTGAGTCTTTTGTAGGAAAATGGATATGCATTGAGACCATAATGCTAAATGAAATAAATCAGACACACAAGCTTAAATGTAGCATGATTTCTCTAATATGAGAAACTCAAAATGTAAATAAGTTAAAGGGCAAAATAAAAGAGAGATAACAGGAAACAGAGAAATACAACTTTTGCAAAAGAGAAGAGACCAAGAACTGGAACAACGGGGATGGAGGGAATGGGAAGGGAATAAAGGAAGAATCAAGATGTGTTATGTATATATGCATGGACTTCCAGGATGAATGTAATCATTGCATACTGCAAACGTACTAATAAAAAGAAAAGAGAACAAATTTAAAACATGTTAAAAAATGAAATGACCAGTGTTTTCCCCGTGGTACTTTTAGATGACTGCTTTGAATCTCTTGGCTGGTTTGAAATTTGAAATGAACTACAGACTCTGTTCAAAACAGATTCAAAAGCCTAACATTTTCCAAATTGTGTTTCTATGGCGATCTGCGTTCGAGCGCTTTATTAAAAATATAGATGCAAGCCATCACCTCAGATCAACTGAGTTAGTCTTGGGACGAGACTCTCAAGTTGACTGTTAGGTACAGTGAAAAGTGATGACAACTGACCTAATCTGGCTGCTGGGTTCCAGCTGTTACCTCTCTTAAGCCATTGATAGCAGTGAAGAGGTTCTTCTGGTCTAGGTGACACTTGAGAAAGGAAGATTCTAGATGTCACCAGGCTTACAGAGAAACTCTAATAGTGCGTGTACCTACGGTCCTTAAAGAAACCAAAAGTGAGTTGATTGGAAGCCTGTCTTGCATAGAACCTTGATTAGAGGAATACAGTTGAGTAAAACACTCGGACTCTAAAGTGAGGACGTGTATTTTCATTCTTGTCTTAGGAAAACAAAGACAGTGTAGGAACAGCTTGCAACAAGTCTCACCTTGTCAGAATGGAGCTGTCAGTGCTGGCAGGTAAGTCTGTTCTGACAGCAGAGATAAGTGAAAGAAAGTAGTGAAGAAAAAGTGGGTCATCATTTTGATATCTAAAAATTGGCAGAAAACATTGTGTGAAAGTAAATCTCCATGGGAGGTACCTACCAAATTAACAGAAGCTTACGGAGACGAAGTCAAAATATACAAACATAGCAAGCAAGATAGTTAGAGTGTTAGAAGAATTTGTAGAAAACCCTAGATTTCTGACTAGACAGGTCCTCTGAAAAAACAGATTAATAATTGTCAAATGTTTCTTTTTATCCCTTGGGCATTTTTGTCAAACAACATCTTATATAAAAGTCTAAAAACTTACATAGAAGTCTAATATGTACCACAGACAAGTATGTAATTGTTCTGGTTGAAATGTGTAAATGTGTATAGTGGGTGTTTGTGTATGTGCACACATGTGTATGTGTGTGTGTGAGAGAGAGAGAGGGGATGTTTTAGTCAGGATAAGCTAGGTTAGGTACATTAACAATCTAGAAGTTTTATCAGTTATTGTGAAAATAAATATTTTACTTTTCTATGCCTTATGTGTATCATGCTGTACCTGGACTTAGCTTTAAGTTCCTCACATGAGGACCCAAGCTGAGGGAGCAGCTGCCATCTTGAACCTTGCTGCTTACCATGGCAGGTGAAGATAAATAATCCTGGAGAATATTCCACTGATCATCAAGTGTTCCAGTTTGATAGTGACACACAAAATTCTCCCAGAGTGCCCTGTCAAGCCTGTCACACATGGCCCTCGCCAACTACAAAGGGGCCAAGAAGCACAATTCTACCATATGCCCACAAATTATTTCTGACTGAAGAATATTTGGTGGAAACCACTATGCATGATCATTGTGAGTGTGAATACGGGCTCTCTCTCATCCCCAGTGTTGTCCCCAGGCACCCTCAAGGAACACCTAGACTCCATGAACACTGGTGTGAAATGAATGGTGGGAACAGCTCCCTTGTTTTACAAATGAAGAAACTACAGTCGTGCTGCCTACTTAAGGTCAGATAGTGTCAAAACCTAGATCATAATGGAGCTCTCTTGGCTCTCAGTCCCAGGCGTTCAGAATGATGGTGTGTGTGTATTCGTGTGTGTGTGTGTGTGTGTGTGTGTGTGTGTGTGTGTGTGTCTGTATGAGAGAGAGAGAAAGAGAGAGAGAGAGAGAGAGAAACTCAAGAGTTACATCTAGATAAAGAACAGACGCTTTCTGAAAGGAAATGTGAACCTGAGGAAATTTCCCATGAAGCCTTGCCACATGTCCCAAGTGACAAATAGATGCAGTAAAGGCATTACATTTGCTCTGATTACCCACAGGAGGCTGGGCAATGTGAAGAGTTCTGAGGAGAACAGCAACTGGTGATGAGAGGCGGCGCTCCTAATGTGCTAAGCAAGTCAAGCAGAAATCACTAACTTGGCGAGACCTGGGACAAGCACTCATGTCAAGATGTCAAGAGGGGCAGGCATCCATTTATTTCCCTCGTCAAGAGCTTTTTTACAGGGAGCATTTATCTTATAGGGTTCAGCAGTTTTGTTGGGTTCAACAAGCATTAACGATCACCCCCTGTGTCCCAAGCACATTGTTAGGTGCCCGGGACGTAAAGACGACACCACTCAGCTGAAAGAGAAACGGTAAGATCCAGCTTAGGGCTGCAGAGGAAGGAAGCCACGGGACTGGGGCACCATGAATATATGCATGTGTCCGGAGGAAGAGGAAGAGGAATGTATGCCCAGGAGGAGAGAAAGGCGCATCTACACTGGTTCCTACGGTTCTCTTTTAGGGTTGATCAGTGCGCATTTGGGGCAGAACAATTCACCGGGCAGGACGGTGAATTGTGTAGAGTACGTGTTTAATTACTTTTTCATTGTTGAGCCAAACCACCTGACATGCATAAGTTAAAGAAGGAGAGATTTATTCTAGCTCGCAGTTTGCAGAAGCTTCAGTTCATAGTAAGCTGGCTCCACGGCAGGGCACCATGGGAGAGGGGCATCACAGAGGAGAAACAGCTCATGGCATGGCAGGTAGGATGCAGCAACCTTCCTTCCTCCTTCCCTTTGTATCCTATACAGGCTACAAGCCTATTGGTTGGTTCTGTGCACATGCAAGGTGAGTTGTTCCTCTTTAGTAAATCCATTACCCACATCTATAACTGTGCTAAACCCATCAATGGACTAATCCAAAAGCATCCTTAGGACCCAGTCATCTCCTCAAAGCCCCACCTATGAGTGCATGAGGCTTTGTGCAGATAGCTAGATGTAAGCCATAGCAACAGGGTATGTGACATTTCTGTACTCATGAATTCTATTCTCAGTCATTTATTGTGACCTCCTCTCCTCCAAACACACACGTGCACACGTCACCTCCCTGTGTCCCCAAAGGGGCAGTGTCCCCTTCTTTCCGGAACCACCTTCCTTTGGGAACCACTAATTCTTCACTCTCACCCTCCACACTGCAGCCTGAATTATTTTGTTTTTTCTTAAAAACACAGAAAGATTCCATTCTCCCTCCCTCCAAGTCTTCTGCTGCTTCCTCATTTCCTCTGGGGAGTGAGGCTTAGTGTGAGGTCGCCCCAAGCCTGGGTCCTCGCAGTTTTTCTCCCCTCATTTCTCTCCATCTTCTCTCTCGTCCTTCATTCGCCTACACCTCCATGTACTTGTGTTCCAAGTACGCAAACCAATTTCGGGTTCTCCCAGTGGGGAGGAAACTCTCCCCTCTGGACCTTTGTGTGTCCTACTCTCTGCACTGTGCTGCTGCCCGGTCCCCGTGAAGTCCTGTTCCTCCTCTAACCACTCTTCCCTGTGCCACCACAGCAGCCAGCACCCAGAGCTGGTTTGTTTTGATCATACTGCTTGCAGTTCCGTGTTGGAGGAAATGACATAGTGTAAGTGCTAATAGCTCAACCTCTAGATTATGTGAATTTGCTCTGCTTCACTATTGAATATCTGGAAATTATCTCACCTCTCTGAATCTCAGTTTCTTTTTCTGTAAAATGAATATTATAATAATAATAATGCCCACAGAAGATTTGTTCTGACAATTAAGATAGTGTGTGTAAAGTATTAGATAATGAGAGGGTTAGCTACCATGATTATGAATATAAAATATATAATAAGTACACACATATACATATGTTTGTACACTTCCCCCCCCCCCCATACTGTGAATGCCTTGGCTACAGGGGTCTTGTTTTATGTGAATTTGTATCCTGAAGTGCTTAGCACAGTGCCAGGCAAACAGGACTTCTATATATTTTTGAATGAATGCATCAATTAGGAAAACAATAAGCTATGTTCAGTGCAAGTAGGCAGGAAAGCTGTCGCACTTATTTTAGGGTTTCCAAGTGACATCTTAGAAAGCAAAACTTTCTGTGCTCTATGTGTTTGGAAAATTCATTAGTGTGAACTTGCTCATTTCCTAATAGTACCAGAGCAGGTGAACACACACTTTTCACACAGTGGAGAGGAGTGTGGAGACTGGGAGGGAGCGTGGACTTTAAGGTTTTTTTGTTTTGTTTTGTGGTGCTGGAATTGAACTCAAGGTCTCACACGTGTGAGGCAAGTGCCCTACCACTGAGCTATATTCCCACATATCAGCTTTTTCTGGGAGTTGAAATTTCCAGCGATAGCTCTGCCTTAACCCACGGTTGTTCTGCCACTGTCTGCCCTCGAGCCTCAACAGTGGAAACACAGGTCCCTGTTCTCTGGGAGAGCAGGGTGGCGCTCCTCTTGGGCCTGTCCCTCTGCTGAGAATTCCCAGCAGTGCCCTGCTGTGCCCAGTGTGCTGCACCCTTTCATTATCTGCACAGCATGAATTGTAAGCAAGTCATGAGATTCAAAGGCTGCCGAGATGGTGGTGGAAGAGAGCTGGCCCTGAAGACAGGAGGAGTTTGGCTGGAAATGAGCTGCTGCATAATTTATCACGAACTGAAAAGTCAATACCTTAAGTGAGGCGTGGTGAAACCTGAGGACTCAGAGGTAAACACTGGGAGGATGTAATTTTTGAGAGAACATTATCAAGAGAGACAACTAGCTGGAAGGAGCAGGAGGCAGAAAGCCCAGGGCTGAGGGTGGGCTGAGTTGGACCGGGTGCTGGGGGCAGGGACAGAGCACAGAAGAGGCAGCGGGGCAGACCTTGCCTTCCAGGCCACTGTGTCTCAAAGGGAGGCGAGGAGAAGCTTGGAAAGAGATGGTGAATTGTTAGGAACAAAGTGAGTGCTGCTGAATAGGGTCCCCAAGAAAACCAGATGAATGAGTCTGGGGAGGCTTACTGGACGAGGCTACAGCCAGGCCCGGGAAAGGGGTTCCATCAGATGAGCTGTGAAGGTGAAGCAGGAGAGAAGCAGAAGAGGCTGGCGGTCAGTGTGGGCGGAAGAACACCCTGCAGAAGGGACATCACTGCTATGTGAAGCCGGGGCGCCTGCAGATTCTTTGACAGGCACTTGACATTGTTCATTTATTTATGCATTCAGCAACTACTCCTCATGTCACTGGGTAGCTGTGCTCCAGACTGTGTGCTAGTGGTGAGCACCAGACAGGCAGGAACCCTTCCGTCGTGCCTCATGTTCTAGTGAGGGAGATGGAAAATTTAAAATCGCCTACCCCACTTGCGGTGCTAAGGGCTCTCCAGGTGCTATCACGATTTTTGTCATGGTGTTGAGAGGTAGGTGAAATAACTGTCTCCACTTTCCAGATAAAGACATGGAGGCTTGGAGAGACGCAGTAATCTGTTCAGTGTGACTCAGTGGAGTTCCAAGTCTATCATGCTACTCTGCACTTCTGATTGGGAGCTAAATGTTTGGATGGGGAGGTATGCGGGGCCATGGGCCCGTGTTGGACACAGGACTCTATTTAGGGAGCAAGAGAGGGTTTCTAGAGGAACCTTTGAGCTGCAGTTGTGACATGGTGGGGAAAAGCTGGGGACTGATGAGTGGAAAGTCAGAAAGGCCATTTCCACAGGACAGCAGAGGCCCCTGAAGGAGGATGGACCTTATCCTGTGAGGGGAGAAGCTGCCAAAAAGACCTGTGAGGGGAAGGGTGCAGGGTATTGTGTGTGACAGAGTCAATGTTACATTTTCAAAAGATTATTTTGGCTACTTTGTGGAGAATGGATTGGTAGACAGAAGAGGCAACCTGCTGGAACAGGGAGGAGGTTGAAAGGTAGGAAATAGGTGAACCAATATATGTGTTAGCACCTTGAATACTTTGTTCTCAAGAGGGCCCCTCAGCCCTTTCTCAAAATCTCTCCTTTCATTTACATCCAGCTCTAATAATTCAGTTGTCTGTATCCCTCATTCGTAGCAGGTTAAGGGTAGCAATTTAGAGAAAGATTGGGGAGAACAGTGGGAACTCAGGAGGGAAAAAAACACTGGTAACTGTGAAAAATGACAACTTGATTATAAGGACAGACACACGCAGAAAAACCACTAAACTTATTCAGACAAACAAATGAACAAGCAAGCTCGCATTGCCCAGCAGGATGGAATTATTCAGCAGAAAGACAAAACAACTCTGCCCCAGTGGCATCCTCCCATTTCGTGCTAGAATTTGGTGTCTCTCGTGGCTAACTTGAGTCAATACCAGTAATGTACGGTAGCCAATAACCTTTACTTTTTTTAAGCCGGGAAAGGAAAGCGTGACTCAGCATTCTCAGCAGCACTTCAAATTGGTGGGCACATCTCAAGATGGTGGGAAGCCCAGAGCCCAGGGTTCCCATCTGTCTTCAGGGACAGCTCCGTGTCTCTGCCTGTGGAAGGGTGGCCAGGCTAGGCCTGCTGAAGCAGAGGTGTTGGAACTTGGTCATGACCTCCAGCCTGCCAACAAGGGGCCCTGGAAGAACAAGAGTCGAGGCAAGATGACAATGAGAGCAGCGGCTGTGGTGGCCGTAGACTTCCTCCAGAAACTGGGCCTAAACATTTTCTAGACCTGTGCAGCTTGTGTGGGTTTGGGAAGCTCATGGCTAGATGCACAGATATAAATAACCCCTTGTTATCTAGACTCTCAGATATGACCAGCTTGACTGTGGGTCCCTCACCTGGCCTCCTCTTTCTGTCATTGTGGTTGTGGCCTGGGCTGGTGAGTGTGGGAGACTCTGCCTTTTGTAAGGAGTTAGGTTAGCCCTTCTCTGTCTTCACTGCCCATGTACTCAGACACACATGTACCATTCATCATCCTAAAGCCAAATGCCCACCCTTTCCTGGTTGGCGGTGTAGGACACCAGCCCCTCATCACACCTGCTTGTCTGAGTTACCCTATTAGGGTAGTTAGAAGTGCAACAGTGAGCTGGGCTGATGGAGACTACCTGGAAATTTCTATTTCAGAGTCTTTATCTTATTGTTGTTAGTATAGTAAATAGACTAAAAAGTAAAGATTTTTTTCTTATTTGATGAAGACCTAGGAGACGAAAGTTGGAAAACATACTGTCTGAAAAGTCAGCAGATCCTTAGGCTTTGATTCTACAAGGATTTAGACTTAGTTATTTCCTCCTTCAACAATCCTGCATTATCTGTTTCCATGATTCACCCTAGAAGTTTAGATCCCATCTGGAAGACAATTAGGAAAAAAATCCTCAACAGAAGATGTTTGAGGGGTAGCTCTGAGAGGCCAGCTGGTCCCCAGCCTTGTACACAATTATGATATTCCACTCGGGAACTGGAAGGTCATTGGGAGCAGGACTTTTGGAGTTGTCACAGTTTTTGCAAGCTTGAGTTTTAGGTGTCTTTGCTGTTGGTATGATAAATACAACTCTTTTCATTGTTTTCAAAATGTTTACCGGAGTATATTAAAGCAATTGATTCTCTGTTTATTAATCACATATGCTGTAACTTGTTAAATGACCTCATTAATTAGAATAAATTGGCACATATTTAGAGTTCTTTATCCATACAATAATGCCATCTGAGCATAACAACAGTTTGATTTTACATATTTTAAAGTGTATTTTAGGAACATTAGTAGCCAAACTGATTGAAAAAAAGGAGATAAAAATATAGGTAAATAGTTTACCTCAAAGTTATGTAGAAATTACTCTTACACATAAGGTTTACTGTTCTCAGGTATTATCAGATTATACACAAATTAAGTAAATTATTATTCATTCATTTATTATACTTGTTTAGTACCATGATAGACTCTAAGGGTATCATTTTAAGTAAAACTCAGAGATTCATCTTTGTTCTCCAGAAGCCAATAGACTAAGGTTGTTAGCCAGTTAGTAGCCCAGGTGTAAGGTAAAGAGAGAGTCATGGTGAGAGACAAGGAGAAGGTGGGGAGATTTGTGACATATGTAATCAGTAGTTACAGTCAGTACAGCTGGGTCATGATGGGCACGAGGAGCAGAGGAGGGGGAACTGTCCAGGATAACTCCTGAGCTTCGGGTGTACACAAATGAGTGGATGCTGTCACTCACCAAGATGAAGAACACTGAAATAGAGCCAGATTTGGCAGAACGAGGAGAAGGGGAAGGTTTTGAGTTCAATTTTGTCATTTTGTTTTAGGATGCTTATAAGTTATATAAAGAGAGATGCAAGCAGGCAATTTGGTATAGTAGTCTGGAGCTTGGCGGAGAGAGCTGGCTGGAATCATCTGTCTATGGAGAGTAGTTGATGGTTCAGTATAAATGAAACAGGCTCGAGTTGGAGAGAAGAGTATAAGAGGAGAGAGACTTGGATGGAATCTTGAGGAACTACAACACTGAATGGCCACATGGAAGAGGACAGGGTAGTAGTGGGTAGGAGTAAGAAGAAGTCTGGGTAAGCATATTGTCCTAGAAGCTAAGAGAATGGGATATTTTTAAGAAAGAAGAGAAAGCTAACTTTCAAAGTCTGAAAGGTTGACGATGAGGATGGAGAAATGTCATTGGCTTCAACCGTCTTGGAATAACTGGCTGCATTATTGAGAGCTAAGTTAGAGATGGTTATCATGGTTGAAGAGTGAGCATTTCTTGAAAATTTATTGGAAAATATATCTGTATTATTATGTATTTTTAGACTGCAACATTACAAAGAAAAATGTAAAGATTACAGAATGAGCAGTCTTGAAATCCTGGACCTACCTATTCAGTAGTCACTGGAGACCATGCAATAAAGCTAGATGAGGGGGCAATGCATTTGTAATGTCTGTTCAATTGCCAGGGGACATGGGGTCTTAACATTACTCTTGAGTTTGTCAATTCTTTCATTGTGTGTACAGATGCTGATTCACAGTGGACCATTATTAATGAATACCTAGCCCCTCCGGGCTTGGACTCTGATCGTAAAGTGATTATATTGGCATTTGTAAATAGTTCTGCCACATCCTCCTGTCCATTAGCACCTGCTGAGGGTATTTTATCTGGAATCATTCATTTGAGTACTTTGTACTTTCGTGCATCTGCCATTCATCTTGGAACCAAGTTTATACAAGTCTTTTGATGACAAATTCCACAGCTCTTTGAGGAGAGGCTCTGGGCCTGCTGCAATTGCAAGCTGTCCCAGGCTCTGGTCTCTGGCTCTGTCAGGGGAAGCAGATTGCCGACTACCTCCCAGCTGCTTCTTGCCACTAGCAATTTGTGCTTTCTACAGAAATCACTCTGTTCTGAACAAGCCAGTCACCTCACTGTTGTGAGAAGTTTGTGTGTCTGCTGAATATTTTATTTACCATCTGGCTGGCAGCAAAGCCCAGAACATGCTTATGGGCCTGTAACGCTCCACACCATCGAATACCAATCCTAAAAAGGTCGCTGCTTCTCCTTGTGCTCCACAGGCACCAGCTTTCCTCACAGAAGGCTTTTGCTACTTTAATCTGGGCGAATGAGGAATATAGGTGAAAAGCAATGGATGTAGCTTTTTGCCCTTTTTTTCAGGCATCAAGGTGGCTGCCAGGCATTTCCTAAGAAGAGGCATTTCTGCACCCAGCTTCTTGTCTCCCTGCCTTCCTGCAGCCTACATAGGGGCTTCCATGGAAGCGGCTTTTGCACGGGGAACCTGTGACTCTGTGACTGCTGTCATAGGCGCTCCAGACATGTAATGTCCCCCTGCTCTGGTGTATCAACCAGATCCTTACCTTTGAAAGGGGAATTAATAGGTATTTTCCTTGTTCAGAGGACAACATCCAATTAGGGATTGAAAGCTCTTCTCAGTCCCACAATCTCTTTGCAGATATAAATACTTCTAAGTATACTTTGAGTATTAATCAAACAGCAATGTCTTCCTGGAAGACAGATGTCCATAACTGTTACTCAGGGGGAAGATGGTAGATGGAAAAATGCTAGATTGGAATTAGAGCCTTCTGTAATTTTTACTCTGCATTGCTCGGCACTTGATACAGTTTTCTCACCTATAAAGTGAGTATAATAGTAACTTACCTGTGGAGCTGTTGTGAAAATCAAGAGAAGATATACATGGATGGTGCTTCAGGGATTGATTCATGTTGATATACCTCACTTACCCTAGAGATCTGGGTGGTCTAATGAGGAATGTGACTATTTTATGTAGTTCTACTTGTTTCTACTCATGTAAATTATATAGAAAACTGATACTCATGCCTTCACACAAATTTAGAAGTATACATTTAGCCCCTGGAATGCATATGTATGCTATATAATATATATAATTATGGACTAGGAAGGAAATCTGATGTATTATTTAAATAAACACGGTAAGTAGCATCGAAAGTAACATCTATTGAATACTTACCACAGCTGAGTGCCAAGCTTTACAAATATTATTTTATTTAATGCTTACAATAACCATTTCAGATATATTTTGGAAATTGAAATACAAGAATGTAAGTAACTCGCCTGTATTCACATAACTGGTAAACGGCAAAAGCAGAACTCAAACTCAAGTCTGTTTGGCTATATATATGTAATAACTATGCACTATTGCTTTCCTAGTCAACACATTTCATTTCCTACTGTTCCTCCTTTTAAAGAACAGGATGCCAAAACTTTCATAAAATCTCTCACTGCATGTGCAAAAGCAGACAACTCTATAAAATGTTATGTAAGAGACAGAAAACTAAGAAATGGTTCTGAGGGAGAAAAAGAGTGGTGGTTGATAACATTCCTGCTCTCACTATGTGGTGAAAGTGATTATATACCTTACTGACTCCTTTTGTTTTTCAAAAAGAAACATCCTTCAAGGTAGCAAAGAGCTCAAGAATCTTGTAGGTGTGTACGTATTTATATGCACACGCGTGCATGTATGTATGTGAGTGTGCATGCACACTTATTTGTTCTATTTGGTAAAAATCTGCTCCCCACACCATTGCTAGCCTCTCTACAGCCATAAACCATGAAGAATGGCCATTTTCCTGACAACATGAATCATCATATGAATGCCAAGGGGGAATTGTGCTCAGTGTGATGTGCTTAAGTTCACAGCATGTAAGGCTGAACTGGCCATTTGTCTACCAGGTGTAATTATTCTTATTCTACAGATGTGGACATGTGCTGAGCATAGTTGTAAGACTGGGGCATGTCACAAAACAGGTCTGTAATTAACATGAAGCAGACTGCAGCACACCAGAGGAATCACTTTTGGAAAATTAAAGAATAATTCTAAATTGTGCAAGTATTACATTAAAAACTATTCGTTCTAAAAATTCAGACATTACAGGTGAGCCTGGTGAGATGTTCAGAAGTTGGCTGTTACTGCTGATCCCCGTTCTTTTCCAAAAAGAAGCCCATCATTCACAATTTTATATGTACTTCCTCACAGAATTTAATGTATATGTGAATCATCTGGGGACTTGGTTGGAATGCAGATTATGACTCAGGAGATGTGGAATGGGCCTGATAGTTTGCAGTAGGATTAAGTACCCAAGTGATGCTGATGCAGCTGGTCCATGGACCACCTTTTGAGCACAAGGCCATAAGGTAACAGGCACCTTTAATCTCATTGTTCCTGCCAAGCTACATTCCACAGTGACTGTACCAATTACACACCACCGGCAGAATATGGGAGCACCTATTTCCCACATGTTCTCTCTAATACTTGCATATTATTGTGTGACATTTTTTGTCTGATAGGTATCTGTATGTTTTTAAAAAAACATACGCTAATTTTCAACAAATTAAAACATCCTTTAATGTTATTACATTTGCTATTTACTTGTCTACTTATATTGTTGGTCCATTTAGATAATTTTGTATTTGTATTTCTCTGGATTATATGAATTCTAGATCCTTTGGCCTGTTAAATATCTTGCAAATATTTTCCTCCAGGGAAGAAAGTTCTGCCTAGCAGAGCTATCCATGAACTGGATGGCAGGAGAGTGTTCAGAACTTGCACAGTCACATCTTGGGGAGGAATCTGGTGCCTCTGTACCTTTCTCTTTCATGTTAATATATCATGTGAGTGCTTATCCTACTGTATTCCTATTGTTTGCATGTTAGCTTCCTCCATCAAAGGGGTGCAGGGCTGGAGTGTGGCCTGTGAGTCATTTCTGAATCAGCAGTATCCAGCATTGGGTCTAGCACAGAGCAGATCCAACTGAAAAGCTATTTAATAGAAGACTCAGTGGAGAGAGATAGGTTTAGTTTTAGGATTGCTGTCAGGTTCTGCCCTAACACTCAAGTAGGATTTGTTTAGAGTATAGAATAAGGTAAAAGAAGAGGAGCAAGAAAACCCTTTGCTCCTAGTTAGGAGAAAGCTCCCTCTTGGTGGCTTGCTTTCTCTGCTGTCATTTGCCTTTTAGATACTTACGTGTTCAGAGAAAGTAATAGTAACAATAGTCAATACCATTATACAAAATATAGTACCTTTAATGTACTTTAAAATATATTATCTGATCCTCATAGCATCCCCATGAGATTATCACCATTATTCTCATTTTACAGATGAAGAAATTGAGGCCCAGAACAATTAAATAACTTGTCCAAATCATGCATGTAGTAAGTGGCAGAACTAGAATATGAACCCAGCTGTCTGGAGCTCTACTCTGTGCTCAAGAAGCAGTATATGGAAACACAAGGCTCGGCACAAAATAGGTAGCAGACAAACGTGCATTTACCACCTCTCTCTCAGAAGCGTACCTTTTCAATCAAAGACATATCAGGCTGAATGAGTGGCAGAATCCAATCTTAGACCTCCATGCTTGGTCTCTGAACCCTGTATCCATCCTTACTGGAAGCCCACTTCCCGATGCTCTCTTGGGAACCTGAGAAGCCACTTCCCATGTAGCCTTCCATGCATTGAGGTGCTCTCCTACCTGGGCCTGGTTTTCTTCTTTATTCCCCAAGTCCTAACTGGTACCTCTGGCCCCAAGGCTTTGCATGGTGCTGCCATCTGGTGGGTATAGATGTCCACTGATGACCTTCTCCACAGAGTGGACAGGGTGCATGCTCTGCTGCAGGTCAACATTAGTTCACTGTTCCTCTTTAATGCTCAGGTCAGGCACCCACTCAGATTGCAACTGGTTGGTGTCTAAACTCCATTAATGACTGGCTTTTCCAAACTCTCCTATCGAAGATGTTTTAATGACAGCTTAGTGTCAGTGGGATAACATGTGGGTAAGAAATCCCACTTGGCCAGCCCTCAAATCACATCAGGAGGTCAGCTGCTTTCCCAATGTCCAGGTGGGTAAAATCTAAAAGCTGTACTGTGGAGACCCTGGCAGAGATCTCCAGTCTCTTTTATACTTTCTTTAAGGGGTGAAAGGAGACCCCAGCTTCATATTCAGAAAAAGTTTAAAGAACTGTTTTGTACTCATCTCTGCTCCCATCCATTATTGGATGAACACTTTAGTTCTGATAAATATTACAGAGGCTGATAATGATCCCTGAGGAAGAATTTATTTCAAGGAAAGTGAGGCAACACTTAGGGGTTACATGGCCTAAGTTAAGAATCAGAAACATCTTCATAGTTCAAAGGTGATCATTAACAGTTTTCCAGGCTCAGAAATGAGGCTCATGTTAAGGCTATGAAAGTTAGTTTATAGCCACATGTACTGAGTACACTGGACAGTGTCCAGGATAATTGGTCATTCAGATGAAACCTCAGGACTCAATAATTACTTGTTGAATTGAATGAAAGATAGGAATCTCTATCTATGAATTGTTCATAAAGAAACTTGTGTGGATCTAACTCCTTTTGACCTTGTGACTTGGCAAAATCTTTTTGGGTAAAATCTTTGTGCCCACTCCTACTTCCCTTGTTTATAACCCAGGGCCCAGAGATTGTCTTAGTTACTTTCTCATTGCTGAGACACAGTCCTGACATCCACAGCTGTAAGTATAGAGAGCCCCTCCCAGTCCTTGTCTCGCCCAGGAAGTTTGTAATCCCATGGAAAAATTATTGGAATTCTAGCGAGTTAATTTTAAAACTACCACTTCCAGTGTGAACTGTGTCGAGAATAAAGACACTAAGGAATATTTGTAGCTAGAGGGAGCGAAGGGGTCCTAAGTTCAGCTATGATGATGGCTGACTGGAACAAAGAAAGGCCTCGATCCAGGGCCAAACTGAGGTTTTATTGATTTGCAAAGAACGGGGTGGCTTGAGGATTTTGTGACTGTGGGAAGAGCAGAAAGTATGTGAATGTTATGAGCTGGGCTCAGTAGGTGGGGCCTGAAATCACCTCTGCACTATGCAGAGAGAAGGGTAAGTGGAAAAGAGTAAGTGGCACAACACAATTGAGGTAGTATCTAGTGTTTTGCGCTTTAGCTCTGATGTTTAATCTTTTATTTGGGAGCTGGGGTGGGGGGCAGGGAAACACTGTCCTGTTGCCTTGTTTTGAAGACCACATTAACACCTCTGCTGGACTGATTTGCATTGCTTAAAACCAATTAAAGGGATTAAAAAAAAAAAAAGAAATAGGACCAGGTTTAACCAAAATAGAGACACTTGTTCCTCCTTCAAGGAGAGTTGCCTAGATGGTCCTTCACAGTAAGGAGGAAAAGTTTATTTTGGCTCATAGTTTGTAGAGTTTTCAGCCCATAGTTGGCTCCACAACAGGGTGGCATGGCAGAGGGGCACATCAGAGAAGAAACAGCTCAGGGAGGAAGCAGAGAAAGCCAAAGGAGGAAGGGATGTAAACTCTTCCAGGCCATACCCCCAGCCACCCACCTCCTCTAATGAGGCTTCATCTCCTGTGTTACTTACTTTTCTGTCATTGCTGAGACAAAATACCCAACACCCAAAGTTAGGAGGGAAAGGTGTATTTAGCTCATAGTTTGTGGAGGTTTCATTCTGTAATCACTTGGCTCCAAGGCAGGGTGTCAGGGAAAAAGGGCAACAGTTCAAGGCTGCAGAAGACAGCAAAAGCAAGAAGAGCAAATGTGGGGAGCCTCTTTTTCTCACTTATATTGTATGCAGGCTGTCTGTCCTCAGTGGGTGTAGTGCTCACACCATCTCTACCACCTCCTCTTGCACAGGCTCAGGATGTTCACAAAGTGAGGACCCTGGCCACTTAGTTGAGCCTCTAGACTTCTCAAGTTGACATAATGTATCAACCATTACACTTCCCAGATCATATTTAGCTATAAACTAATCAGCAAAGAAACTGAAGAGTTTCACATCGACATGATCCAGTCATTTCCCTCTATGAGTACTTAAGGCTTTGCCCCCACCTATGAGTGCATAAGGCTTTGGGGGAACATTTAAGTAAAACCATAATAGGGGTATTGAGTAGAAAGGATCCTGGGACAGCCAAACCATCAGTCCATGTAGACTGTCCTAGCAACCTAAGCACATCACTGCTGTATTGGTGGGGAAGACAGCCATCATTAACTGAAAGCCAGTGTGCTGGAGCTCAGCTACCTAAGATGAGATGAGTCCCTTGCTGCCTGTAGCTTTAGTTCCTGGTGGCGTCCATTAGCGGAGAGAGAACTGATATTGGTCAGTGTGGAAACCAAGTATTACTAAAGGTAGGATGCAGTTCATGGAGCTGTGCCCTGGCCAGGGAAGGGAGAAAAAAGATTTTGGAAGGAAACATAGAAGCCTAAACACTTAACTATGTGTCCTGCATTAAACCCATCCTCTCCTTCAACCTTCAAACCAGACCTTCAGTGCAGGCACTGTTTACATTTGATACTTGGGGGAAACCGAGCCTCACCAATATCTTAAAACTTGTCCAATCTCACACAGTCAATAAATGATAATCCGGGGATTAGAATTTAGAATCTGGCTACACTGCTAGTGAATAGTCTTTGAATTAGTCAACTCCATCAACCCTAAGGCTTTCTGGAGAGGAGAGCCTGCTTCACATTCCTTTTCATATTTTTGTTGTACTCATGCTTTCCCGAGTCACACATTATCTGAGAGATCAGAAATTACAAACTGTAAGGTCGTGCATTCCATTTTGTTTCCTTCTTGAACCTTATCCTTTTAAATTGGGGTTTTCTTTCTTTGTTTGTCCACTAGGAATGTGAAAAAACAAGTTTTTTCTCCTCTGTCTAACCTGGTGGTGGTTTGGAAGGCCCTGGAAGAGCAGAACTCCAGAGCTCCTTTGGGAGAAGGCGGAGGGAGGAAGGATGGAGCACACTTTGCCATCAGCCGCTGCCTGGAAACCCAGCCAGCCAGCCCAGGCCCCTCCTTTGTGAGCTGAGCTGAGCTTCCGCAAGAGGACAAAGGGAGAAACAGGTTTTACTCCTTCATGGAGGCAGGAGGCAGATTTTCCTACCTTGATATTCTTTTCTGAACTTGTGCACAATTTCTCCCTTACTGATTGCTCCTCTTCTACCCCACCCACATTCTTTGTTCTCCCCTCCAATTGGAAGTGAAGAAAAAAATCTTCCTGGATCTCAAGTTAGTGTCTATGTTCATAGCATCTTTTGGATGCCTTTGTCGGTAAAGCCCTGGTCAAAGTTCCCTTGGCTCACGTCCACGTCCACTCTCCCTTCCGTGGTTTCGTGTCCTCCCTTTTCTTGTAGTGTGAGTTCTTTGAATCCACAAGATCCCCTCTGAAGGAGCCACCAAGAGCGTGGCTGGCTGGAGTGCTAGCCCGTAGAGTGTGGCCCACAGCAGGCTGCCTTTTACTTTTGGGTTGGAATAATGCACACACAGAAGAGTACGGACATTTATATTTTTAAAAATCTTTGTTAAAACTTTAAAGAAATTCTGTTCAGGTGTTGAGAAGTGGTTGCTCCGCAGAAGGGAAAATAGGAATAAACGCTTGCACTAGAAGCAACCCCAGGGGTGCTCCTCTGCCTCAGTCACCCCTCCAGCCAGGCCCACGGCCCTTCTCACAGCAACAACCTGCAACACCTGCAGGGGCGGAGGGCTTGTTTTTCCCCAAGCGTTTCCGCCCAGGGCTTCCCTGTGCAGGGAGAAGAGTGTGGTGCCCCACAAAGGACACCCGGGGTTGCAGAACACCATTTAGTCCTGGGACCTGCTTAGCCCGAAAGAGCAACCTAGATAGGGCTAAATTTGCCCCCAGGAACGTCTGATATGCCAATCTGCTCCTAGGAGATTCCCAGCACTGGGAGGCCGGCAGGAGAGGACAGCAGACAGGCAGAGGCTGAGGTGAGGCCGAATTTAGGCAAGGACGGAGTGGGTGTCCATAAGGCCTCACCACTTCCGTGGTCGCTCTGCGTCGCAGCAGCGGGAGGAGGCAGAGGGGTCATTCTTCTGGAGGGACCTGCGAGAAAAGCTCAGCGGCCAGGACAGGTGAGGGTAGCTGAGGCTCGGATCCTTCCAAAGCCAGAGATGCCTGCTTGAGAGTGAGCAAGGCAAGTCCCCTAGAAGTGGAATCCGCCGCCCTGGGGCCTGGACCCGCGGCGCGATCGGGGCGCTCCGAATCCGGGGCAGCTCCCTATCGCGGGCAGCCTGCGCTGCTTGGGTGGAAGCTCGGGCGCGTCCCGGGGGCGGCGCGAGGGCGGCGAGCAGGTGGGGCCCCGGCCCGCACTCCGCCCCCCGCGCCCTCCTCGTTGGTCCGCGGCCGCCCAGCCCCGGCCCCGCTCCCGAGCCCGAGCGCGATTGGTGGCCGCGCTTGTCGCTCGGAGGGGGCGGGGCCGCGCTGCTCCGCGCTTTCCCCTCCGAGGTAGCTACCGCCGCTGTCCTCCAGCAGCGCGGGGCTGAGGCACCGGCGCCTGGCGGTGGGAGGCGGCGCAGCCGCGGACCCAGGCAGTGGCAAAGTTTCCCAGACGTGCGTGTTGGGTCGCGCTGCTGTCGGCTATCCGTGACTGCTCTGGGAAGCGCTCAAGGATTAAAAAAAAAATCTTTGGGAAAAAAACCCCACTTCATTTCCTTTGTCAGCTCTGTCTCCGGGTGGCCAGTGGCGACAGCTGCAAACTTGGGCACGGCGACTCCGCAGCCCGCCGACCGGGAGAACCCCGCGACTCAAGTGCCGGTGCGCCCAGCGGCCGGGCCTTGCCAGGGGGTGTGAGCGCGGGGGAGTCCGGGGCGCGCGCGGCGAGGAGGGGCCCCGGGAGCTCTATATGGAGGAGGGAGCCCAGAATGGTGTGTACCAGGAAGACCAAAACTTTGGTGTCCACTTGCGTGATCCTGAGCGGCATGACCAACATCATATGCCTGCTTTACGTGGGCTGGGTCACCAACTACATCGCCAGCGTGTATGTGCGGGGGCAGGAGCCGGCGCCCGAAAAGAAGCTCGAGGAAGACAAAGGGGACACTCTGAAGATTATTGAGCGGCTGGACCACCTGGAGAATGTCATCAAGCAGCACATCCAAGGTACGGGCGCCCGGGGAAACTTGGGCCGCCCACGAGGCTCGGGAATGCCCGGTGTCACGCGGGGTGCGCCGGGGTTGGAGCTCAGCACCCCCGCGACCTCCCGGCTCCGGGGCTGCAGACCGCGCTTAGGTTCTCGCCCGCCAAGGGGACCCTCGGCGTTTGCGGCCCTGCGCGCCTCCCCAGGGCACACGTGCGTGCGCGGGGCTGCACGCGCGGGTGTGTGTAGCTCTCAGTTGATGTGGGGGCGTGCTGCGCACGTGTCCAAATGTGCGTGTGACTCCAGGTTGGTTGCTCGTGGGCTCTAGGGAACGCACACAAGTCCAGCTTAGAGTGTGTGTGCATGTGGGTGTTTGTGTATGTGTACGAGAGAGCGCGCGAGGGCGAAAGAGCTCCTTTGGCCACCAGAAGGGGTAGGCAAGTTGCTTGGCCCTAGCTGTTGGGATTTAGGACTCGCAGGCTGCGAGCCAAGCCCGGCGTAGGAAACCCCAGCCCCAGCCTCTCTGTGTTCGATCCCTAAGCGACTGAGAAGGGAGAGCGGCAATCTGTGGCTAGAGGTCTGCTGAAACCAGTATCGGTCCTCACCGCTGCCACGGCGGTAGGGTGCCCGACGCTCCTACGAGCAGGTGTCAAAGCCAGGAAGAAGCGTCGGAGCCTGAGCTCTGGCCGCTGCAGTGGTGCCTGCGCCTAGGACAGCAAAAACCAGCCCCGGGCTGCGCCTTCCCGGTGGGGACCGAGCGAAGGGCGATCCCTCTGGTAGCTCCACTCCCGGGCACCGCTCCCAGGCGCAGGGAGCGGCAAGGGCGGAGCGAGTGCCTCACGCGGGTGGGCTTGGGAGTCCAAGCCGCGCCGGGTGGGTGCGCTCCAGGCCGTCGCGGGGTCCGAAGGGAGGGTGGCGTGCGGCCGCTCTTCTCCCGCCGCCCAGCGGGATGAGCTGTCAGAGGGAGCGGATGGAGTTCCGGCGCTGCACACACACAGCGCCTCTCTCGTTCACACTTCTTTCCTCTCTCCTTCCCGCACCCGCTGCTTTCCATTAGGCTGGGAGCTTCTTAAGGACAGGCCCGAGGCTACACTACCTGTAAAGCTGGCGGGCTTTCGGGGCTGTGGGACCAGCACGCAGATCTTGGGGGAGTGCGGATGGGACTGGAGACTGCTGCCTGTCCTGGGGGGTCTGGGCTCTAACCTTCGCACCTGCTACCCCTAGCAGAGTAGAGACCCGCTCTGTCTGTGTTTCCCCATGTGACCAGAGCACTCGTTGCCCAAAGCAGGCTAAGCCAGGCTTGGGGAAATGTAGGAGAGGTGTCCCTGTTCCTTGTGCTTCTGACTAATGACTTCTGGCTTTGACGCTTCTCCAGAAGAGCAACCACCACCACTGGCAGCGCCTTCTTCAGGCTTGTTTCTGCCTCGCAATCAGGCACTGGGCCTGGCAGGCCAAATTACACAGCTGATGGTGCCTGTTGCTGCTAGTTTTTTACTTGCCATTTTCTATCCTCCAGGCCTGGATCCACAATGAATCAGCCATGGACGTGGGATGTTTGCCCCAGGGTTTTTCAGAATGTTCCCTGGAGACACAAAGCCATGTCCTACTTGGACACTTCCAGTTTGTCCACAGGTTTTGAGAGATTTCTGAGCCGTATATTTTCATGCATTCCCCCTCGCACACCGCCAGTACTACTTGTGTGTACTCCAAAGGGTCCTCTTGTGTCTTTCTGTCTGGTCAGGGAGACAGTGGGTCAGGTACTGCTTTGGGAGGCATCGAGGGTGCGATGTGAAGCCTGGTGCTCAGCTTGGAATGGGCCCCTCCACCTGGAATGTAGACCAGCTCACGTGATTTATATATGAGGCTGTACATGGAAATGAACCCAGTGTTGAAGTTGAAAGGAGCCTTTGTGATTTTCTCCTAGGAAACCTCGTAACTGTGTGTTGTCTGAGAATTTCAAATGTATACCTGCAAAAATGGGCGGCAGGGACAAAAGAGAGCAGAACCCTTAAATCAAGTGTTGGCCCCATTCTCTTGTGTGTGTGCCATGGCTGCTCTGGATATTTAGAAATGATTCCAGTCTCAGGACAGAGGGGCGAGAGCTATGGTCCACAGTGGGGCGGCTGAGGGTGGAGACTTGGGAAAGACTAGCAATGGGCAGACAGGGCAGAGGTTCCTTGATTGGTTGTGCTGTGACAGTATAGGGATAACTGACAGCCTCACCATGTCCTCATGGTGACAAAGCTGTCCCTGAGCTTGGGTTTAAGGAACACAGGTAAGGGGCCCACAGAGGACTGGCCAAGTATAGTGCTGTGAAGGCAGAGGGTGAGAAAGGACAGTAAGATCGGACTCCTGACTTGATGTGGGCCATGCTTGTATAGCCCCAGGAACTATGAACGGCCCACCTTCCAGTGCTGAGATGAGAGGAGTAAGGGTAATTATTAGAGCTAAAAATGGCACGGCAACTGCTATGTGCCAGACCCTCTACTAAGCACTTTGCATATGTGGACTTCATGCCTGCTTACACTCTTACAGTAATACTAGTTCCATCTTGCAGAGGTGGACACCAAGGTGCAGCAAGGTTATTGGACTTGTCCAGGATCAGCCCATGATGTGTGGTAGCACAGGGATTTAAACTCAGCTATTGTGGCTTCAGAGTCTATGTTCTTCTTTAATGTATAAAGAGAACAGGTTTATCTTGGCCCTTGGTTCTGGAGGCTGGGGAGGTGCCAGTGTCTGCCGGGCTTCTCTTCTCAGAGTCTGTGTTCTTGGCTATGGATTGCACTGCATACTATGAGGGCCGGCCGATCACATGGGAAGTGGGTGTCGGGGTAAAAGGCCTCAGAGGACAGCTGAGGGCGTTGGGATCCATAGTTTCCTGCTTGGAGGCGCTTTGCGTCGATGAACTCAGGCAGCTCCAGGTTTGGTTTGGTTTTACAAGGAGGGGCAGAGGTCATATTCGCTTCCTTAGTGCTTGGTGAGCACAGGCCCATTCCTGGCGATTCCATACAGAATAGGCACCGGATGGATGAATGGGTGAATGAATGAGCACACAGCCCTGGTGCCCAGTGCACCAATTAGCTGTTAACAGAAGCAGCTTTGCCGTTCTCCAAGGACATGTTTGCTTTGGAGGCTTGCTCAGGCCCCTCTCTTCTTTGGAAAGAATGCTGTCCGGAAGCTGCGGATAGCACAGAATGTTCTGCAGGACGTTCTCTAGGACTTGCAATTAGAAGAGGCTTTGGAGCGTCACCCTAGAGATCTGTTCGAGTCATGACTGAAAAGTTTATTTTCCTTTTGGGGATTGCAGTGATATTTCATTTTAATTTGTTTTCTGATTGAATGATTTAATTAGATGGTGTGTGGGGATCTCTTGGGAATGTAAATTGTATTTTTGAGAATTTTTTTTTTAACCAAATGGATGTTAAATGAGAGAGTGGATAGCTTCAGATTTTAAAACAAGCACCCTGGTGGTTTGGAAACACAAAATAAATATTAACACAGGTTTGTTCTCAGGACCTTGAGAAGGTGGCCTGTATGAAGGACAGAGTTTGCCAAAGGAAGCTAGGTGAAATGATGGAGAACTTATGAAAGGGAAATGTTGATTGACTTATTTTGGAAGTTCAGTAGGAACAAAACTGGCTTTATTCTTGTTTGGATTTCCATCTTTTCAAATCTGTAAAAGAATGTACCAATGGTTAAGAAAATATTTTAAAGTATATAAGGTTGCCCATAGTTCATTCTACCCTAAAAAAATTATTTTGCAATTTTGAGTGTTTCCTTCAAGTTTTATCCATTTGTCTCCATCTTTACAAAAGAAAGTGCAGTTATGATTTACATGGAATTTTGTATTCTGTCTTTTTCACTTTGCTTTTCATTAGAAGCATGTTTTTTCATGTTTGCTACGCAGTTTATTAGTTCAACATTTATCTCTTGGGGACCTAATGCCAGGAGGTACCCTGGGGGATTTACGGTGGATCATAGTGGTAATCTGAGATGTTCTTGGTCCTTGTTATAGTAGTTTGGTTTTCAAGTGAATAGGATTCCTCTTATGCAACATAGTTGGAGTTTAAGCTAGTCAGTTGACTGAAAGATTGCTCAAAGCAAAGAAAAAATACAACAATAGGTACACGATTAAATACTTTTAATGTTATTCAAAATGTACATACATTGGCCAGTATTTTTTACAGCTATTGGGGACCAAACCGAGGCGTGATCTACATTCCCAGCCCTTTGCTAATTTTTTTTTTTTTTTTTTTTTTTTGAGACAAGGTCTCACTTAGTTGCCCAGGCTGGCCTCAAACTTGCACCCTTCCTGCCTCTGCCTCCTGAGTAGCTGGGATTACAGGCTGGTGTCACTGTGCCCACCCACTGGCAGTCTTCTGATATCAACCCAAAGCTTTGTCCTTGGAGGGGGTGTGCAGCTGGTACTCCCCTCCCCCTCTTTGAACAAACCACTGCCACAGTGTCCTGTTTATGAAGACTGGTTTCTGGTTCTGCTTTAAAATTCCTCGGGAATGAAAAGGTGCTTGTGAAGCAGTCTCAATGTAGTAGACTCAATTTTTCTCTTTTGTTGTCTGATCTCTGTAATGACTTTGCTGACATGTAATTTGACTACTATCATTTGACTCCCTTGTATAAAGTCTTTTGAATGCATTTAAATTAATTTTCTTAGAAACAGCAATTGTCATCTCTTTTTAGTTATTCTAAAACTTGTTCAGGTCTTGCTTCATAAATATTATTTTTTATCTTTTTTATTGTACATTTATTTTTATTAGTACATGTTTGTGCTATATAATGCCTATATTTATTGTGGGGATCTGGTGCGTGTACACAACACATCTGAGTTCTCTTTATATAGCCTACTGCTGCCTTGCTGCTTCTTCTATTTTTTGGTCTCCTTTCCATTTTCAAAAGTTCTAACCCTAGTTTTTCTCCCAATTCTTTTTTATCCCCCTTTCCTCCCCTCTTTCTGCCCTCCTCCCTCTATCTCTTGATCCCCTTCTCATTAGAAAAAGATCTGCTGGATATCATGGCGCACACCTGTAATCCCAGCGCTCAGAAGGCTGAGGCAAGAGGATCGCTGTGAGTTCAAGGCCAGCCTGGGCTACAAAGTGAGTTCAAGGCCAGCCTGAACTTCATAGTGAACTCCAGTCTCCAAAAACAACGAAACCACAAAAATCTCCTTACTTCCTATTATCCATCTTTTATTTTGATCTTTATTTATATTTAAGGTTTCTCATGTAAGAGAAACTGTGCAATATTTAAGCTTGTGTCTCTGGTTTATTTCACTTAATACATTGGTCTCATGGTGCATCCACTTACCTACAAATGACTCAAGTTTATCCTTAATTACGGCAGAATAGTACTCCGTTGTGTATAAACATTGTGTTTTCTTTATTCATTCATTCATCATTTGATTGACATACAGAGTGCTTCCAGCATTTAGCTATTATTCACTGTGCTGCTGTAAACATGGGTGTGCGTGGATCACTGTAATATTGTGCCTTGAACTCTTTTGGGAAGACACCTGGGGGGAAATAACTGGATTAAATGGATTTCCTAGTTTTAGTTTGTTGAGAACTCTCCATAGTGACTGTACTAGTTTAGTAGTCAGATCTCACTGGTTTATATAATATGGAATTAAATTGTGTGGTGGCTACAGCGAGAAGTACAGGTAGTATGAAGGCACTTGGGAATAAACCCGACGGATGATTAGGTAGCACACAATGTAATAGCTAGAAAGAGAGATGAACAAGACTAGAGAAAAGCCCATGTGGAAGGAAAGAGGCATCATGGAGTTCATTTTCCCAGAAGAAGGAAAGCAATGTTTAATCTGCAGAGTTGAGTGGAGGATCTTTTCAGAGAACTTCCACTGTATTTTTAATGACTGAATAGTATTCCATCCTGCATAAGTTGATTATTCATTATTGATAGGTCATTTTCCTCTTGCAAAACATTTGTCTATTATAACTATAGCAGAAATAAGCATCCTGTTTTTCTGGATTATTTTTAAAGATGTTTTACCAGAAGTGGGGTTACTGCTGATATAAAGAGTTCAAACATTTTTACAAAAGATTATTTTTCAAAAGGAAAGCCGTTCTATGCAGCCATCAACAATGCTCATTGTAGCAGCGTCACGGAGCCTGGTCAGCTTTGGTTGTCGCATTCAGCTCCTGGGCAGGTGAATCATCAAATGTGCTGGCCTTTTGACCTGTCTTGTGATAACTTTAGAGCTCAGTATCTTCCCCATGCCCATGTTTCTTTTCATCTTCTGGCTACTATTTTTCTTTTGGACTATCAGTGTTTGTGGTTTTTGTATTTTGCATGCATGTGTACTTACTTATATCTTAAATTCATTGATAAAAATATACATTTGTTTGTATTAGATATTATATGTTATAAACATGATTTTTATTTTAGGTCAGTGCCTTAGGGCAGCATTTTTCAAGCAGTGTTCCTAGGAGTGCGAAAATTTGCAAAGACTTGACCTGAGGCCTGAGAAATTGAAAGGTTAAAGTGGGCTCTCTAGGGTCCATCTGGACGTTCTGTCTCCAGCCAGTACAGTTCCTTTTTCATCTGTTTTATATTTGGTGTGCTGTACAATATTTTATTTTTGAAAAGGCTCTTCTTTTTAGAAAGTTGAAACTCATTGTGTTTGGAGAAAAAGAACGATGAGACTATTACATTTTTGTGAGGGATGATGGTAGCATAAAGAATTCAAGAGAACAAACGAATCTAAAAGGAAATTGAATTTCTGGGTGGCATTATTATAACATCTATTTACTCTTCTGAATACCATGATTAATAATGTATTACATTAAATGACTAATTTCTAAATCTATTATCTTACTTCAATGAGTCAGGATCCTCCCCAACAATGGGAGGAATGGGCTATTAACTGCATTTTGTTTCCTGAAAGTTTATTAGGCGTGTTATGTGCATATTAATGTATATCAGGTCCCAAACAGCAGATTTGTCACTATGATTACAAGCTGAATGTGGTCCTTGAGAATCAGAAAATGTCCTGGGTGTGGACACTTTTCTGCCCCTGGTAGCTGGTGGATGGCACCTAAAATTGGCTGGTACCCTTGTCTGCTCCTTGATGTGGCAGGGTTAGTGGAGCAGAGGATACGATGTTTGCTAAGCACTTGGAGTTGATGTAAAGAGTAAAACTATTTGTACTTTGGAATAGACTATGATGCCTAATTATATTAGTAGCAATGTTTGGTATTTTGAGAGAGTTCAGTAGTAGGATTTAAGGTCGAACCTAATTACCTTGGCTAGTAACCAGGACCACATCTTGATGAAGCAGAAAAACAATGCCAAAGAAGATAACTTTTCCCTGTGGCCATAGGATTTTCATTTCTAGCCAGAAGTGTGTAGGCTGTAAAATAAATGAATTCCATATTCTTTCCCACACCCTTGACATAAATTGTTATTTGTCCTTGATAAGTAGGTTGGTGTAGAATCTCAAGGAGAATTCAGAATGAAAAATGTTTGAGAACCATAGTCTGGTTGTCTGGTTCATGAAAGCGTTGGAGTTCAACTGCAGTTACTTGGATTAAGTTGATCCGGTTTTGCAAAAGTATTTATAGGATTCAGAGCCACACCAAGGTTCTTGGAGCGTCATGATTGCCATCCGTTAGGTTTTCCGACCTCCCTTTGCTTGGAAAACTGAATGGGCTGTTGTCTTGCTATGGGGCTTAAGGAGTCTCTTTAGGTTGGTTGCCCTTTCTCACTGCTGGGACATATCTAGGAGACAGAAAAGGCCCTCTGTCCTTTGCAGAAGCATTCTGGAGTGAAGTCCAACTGGAGGTGTGTTATGGTTTGTGTCTGGATGTCCCCCCAAAGTTTCATGCAGCCATGGGGCAGGCTTGTAGAGTTTTTGATTGATCCATGGTCCAATGCTAGGATTATGGGTATGAGTGCTACACCCATCCTGGGGTGGGTAGCTTGCATATAATATAAGGAAGAGAGAGGCTTGCTCTTTGAGGCTCCTCCCTTTTTGCTTTTGCTGCTTTTGCTGTCTTTTGCAACCATGAAGTGTTGCTCCTGTGCCATGTGCCACCCTGCCTTAGAGCCAGCTGATTATGGACTGAAACCTCCACAGACTGTAAGCTGCATAAACTTTTCCTTCTGTAATTTTGGGTGTTGGGTATTTTGTCTCAGCAATGAGAGAAAAGTAACCAAGATGAGGTGACACTGCATAGAATTTCCTTTGGGAAACACCCAGCTAAGGATGAGTGGTGAAAGTAGGCAGAAGGCAGCAAGATGAGTTTTTGGAAGAGGCAGCATTAGGCACGAAGCCAGAGGGCTGTAAGTCCATACGTGCTGGGTAGACACTGGAAAATAAATGTCTCTCAGAGGCTGGGGTTCTGACTCAAATTTGGCAGAGATTTGATCATTCGTTGGCTTCTCCCATGGCTTTCTTCTTAAACCCCACTTTGCCTCTGGGGTCACACGGTGCAATGTTGAGCATAGGCATTCTTCGTGTTTCCCCTTGCTCCCACGCCTTCCCATGCTGGGGATGCCACCCAGGGCGGGGCTGCCAGGATGCCCACCTGCACACACCTCATTCTTTGTCACTCCACTCCTTCCTTTTCCACTCATGAAAGCATATTTGTATGCATAAGAATGCAATAACCTTGAAATCTCTTTAATACACAGAGTTAAACTTAATCATTCATAAGCTCTGGTACTTAAATTCCTTGTTAATAACAAACTACTTCATAACTTTTTCCAGAGTAAAGTAGGTTGTGGCCATGACTGGGAACAACTGGTTTTTCCCCATGGGTCTCTATGTTCTCTGTGGACTTTGGAGTGTGGCCACCTGGAAAGTTAAGCCGAAAGATTTCCGACTATATGAATGGTCATGTTTTGGTGGTTTTTCTGGCCACACAATTATGGATTAAAATATGCGGCTGGACAGATCATCTCAGGGAGTATGCAGTTCTTTCACTGCCTGTCAACTTCAGGTTTAGGACAGTTGGTTTGGGGAGATGAAGCTGCCCTTGATGATGCTAGTTGAAGCATTTACATATTACATTCTAATGAGCTATGGAGAGGTACCTCTAGGAAGTCACTGCTGGAATGGTATAGATATACTTTACTGGGCTTAATTTTATCACCACTGCTCTTTGAGAGCTCTCACAAGTCACGCTGGGGGCAGATCCAAAGATGTGGCATTTGCACCCTTCACTCTGGGACGGGTGGGAACAACGGAAAATAACACTTAACGAGGACGTTTGGGGCCAGCTCATTGGCCTGAGTGCATTCATTCTGCCAGTATCCTGAGTTTAGGTCTAAGAGCGGAGCGCCCTCTTTAGGGTTGCTGAGTACCACGTCTATCTTACCCATCTCTGGCGCCTTGCTGGGCTTCACTAGTGTGACTCGTGTAAACATCTCTGTCCTCTGGGAATTCAAAGTTAAAGGTTGCTGAGATCCCAGAGGAGTGAGAAGGTAATTCAAGGCCCCTGGCAAGGCAGACTTTCAAGCTTGGGTTAATAAGTGTCATGATCATAGCATCTAGGGACTCAGGAGAGCAGTACCAAAATTGCTTAGGCCAAAGAATACAGGAGTGAGAATGCTAAGGGGAGATTTGGGGTAACAAATGAGACTCTTAGGCAGATTTTGCTTTATTTGAAGAGCAACAACCATATAAAGAATTAAAGATCGATTGTATCACGGGAGGGTGGAAAACTACTCTTGTGTGTCAGAATCTGCCTAGATGCTGCTCTGGCATGATTGCTTTATTACTTTATTTCTTTCAATGGAGAATAACTTTTTGTTAACTAATGATTCCTTTTCATCTTTACAACGTGGCAAGGTATGGTTTTAGAGGTGAGAAAATTAAGTCTTAGAGAGCTCCTGGGTGTGATTGGAGAATGTCCCCCAAGAGTTCATTTGTTGGAAGAGTGATCCCCAGAGTGATGGCCTTGAGCTAGTGGAACCGTTGGGTCTTAGAGGGATGTGGTCAGGTCACTGAGGACATTGTTCTTGGGAGGAGTTTATGTAGATCTTCAGGTCCTCAGTTAGTTTCTGAGAGAGAAAGTTATAGAAAGAGCAAGCTTGGCCCCAGAATCTCTTTTGCTTCCTGTCTTACCATGTGACTACTCTTCCCCTCTCCCATGTGGTCCCACGGTGATGTGTTCTGCCACATTGTGATGTATCCAGAAGGCCCTCACGCATGGCCAAATCCCTGCCTGATCTTGCACTTTCAGCCTCTAACACTGTGATCTGGATAAACCTCTTTACCTATCACCCAGCCTCAGGTATTTCAAGATAGCAGCAGAGAAGGGGCTAATAAGGATAGTTAGGTGAAGGTCAGGGTATGGTAGGTGATGAAAGCAGGAAGATGAATGGTCTCCAAAATCTACGGTTTCTGACCGCTAGGATGGAAGAGGCCTGTTTCACACGGAGAGGAATGGGAGATCTCTGTGCCAATGACTGTGTAATGTCAGGGCCTTCAGGTCCATTGGGAAACCGGGGAGTGAAGTCAGGCAGGTGGCTGAAACAAGGAACTTAAGGTTAGGATGGGCAGAGGGAGAGGCCTTGTTCCAGAAGGGTGACGGAAGCACTACTACAAAGACTGTGGAGAGTCTTTTTTTCCTGGGGTCACTGGGGATCACTGTGGGTTTCTAGAGGCTTTGTCCTTTCAGGAAAATCAGAATGTTCTGCTGCTGTTAGAGCCAGTCAAATTCCACATGTGACGTTCTTGCACCTGCTGTGTGCCAGGCATGGTGCCCAGTGCCTTCCTGTGCACTGGCACAGTCCTATATCTTCTGGAGTGACCAGCTTGTCCTGAGTCACCCTGGACTTTCCCTGTTATAGAGGGAGAAGTCCTGGGTCCAAGACAGCCTCACAGCCAGAGCAAACCTGGATGGCTGGTCGTTCTTGTCTTCTGAACAATGACTTCTGGTTTTGGCAGCTCCAGCACCAGGGCAAAGATAGTTCTTCTCCTTGTACTGCCCCTGTGCCTTCCGCTCACTGCCCTTGGAATCTGATTTGCTACAATGTTATCAGAAGGCAGGGAGGGTCCCAACAACCCCTGCCCCTTTTTTTTTCCTGCCCACACAAGCTGCCTCCTCTCTCCTTTGTTATTTGTTCTGCTTTGGCACTCTCTGCTTTTGGCTGTCTGTGCCTCTCAGGATTTAGAAAGGAGAAAACAATTGCTGTAAAGGAAAGCTCTAATAAAGTGGTTTGGGCACAAAACATCAGCAGCTGTTTATTTGCCCAAAACAGTAGGAGTCCCTATTAATAACCTTGTGAGTTACATACTGGAAAGTTAAAAGTAAGCAAAAATCTTAGTGGAGACCTGCACATGTGCCTTTATTCCTTTTCCGAACTAATCTCCCTTCCTGTTTATGCTGCTGACATTTTCTATTATCCGTGCCGAAGCTCCTTTTTGATCTCCCGTTATGGATTTATTTGGCTGTGCCTTGGTTAGCATCTCAAGAAGGAGTTTTCTGGTTTTTCTTTATGGCAGTTATAATGCTTGGTGTTTCTGTGGTTCCTGCCTCAAAAGATTCCAACAAGTGCGACAGGCTTTGCCTAATTAATTATCATATTTCCCTGATGGGAGGGAAGGAGCCACCGAGGAGCCACAGGGACCCGAGGAGGCTTTGGCCCAGCCTGTCAGTTCACGGGCTTGGAGGAGTGTCTTAACCTTCTGGTGACTTCCACTTCTAAATCTCATTTTAATAATAAACTGATCCTCTGATTTGCTTTATTTTCTCAAAGAGTGTATGGGGGAAAGTAAACTTGCAGAAATTATGATATAGACCTTTCCAACTCTGTAACCGGCTGAGTATTAAAAAATGTAATAGAACTGGGGATTTATGTTAGAAGGAGAATACAGTGGAAAGTGGATAGAAGAGACTTTTATCAATGACTCCAAAATTGGAAAAAGGAACAAGAAAGGGAGGGCTTGAATTCATAGAATAGGTCTGAGTTCATCTGGAAGAGACAGGAAGGAGGAAGGGAATATATATCTGTTGAGGCTGTAATACTGATAAGCGATAAATGGTTTACAGGTTTTACAGCATTTGCGCCTCATCAGCAACCCTGTGGGATGATGTTACAGCCCTGTTTTACAGAAGAGGATATGAAGGCTCAGTGACTGTAATTGATTTGCCCAGGGTTAAGCAACTAGGAAGAGACATGACCTTAGTACTTCTATTAAGCCACTTGGCAAGAGGCTGGGGCCTTCCTGTTTTCTTCTGCAGTCATGTTGACCCAAAGAAAGTGGATTTCTTTCTCTTAGAAGGGCTGCAGATGAGATGGAAAAGGATCCGGGGGGAGCAGTGGGGCCTAAACTGGGCACCCATGTATGGTGTGCTGTCCCTTCGTGGCGCAGGAGGATGCCACCCAGGAGCCCACCTAGACTCAGCCCTCTTTGGAGGGCCAGGCCAAGGGACGGGCCAGGTTTGGCGTTTGCAACCAGCAGCTTCTCCTCTCCCAGGAGAGTGCTTAGCATGGACAAGGTGCTCATGATTGCAGCTCCTCCGCTTATTCGGACCACAGCTGTGTTTGGGAGGTCCTGTAGGCTCAGGGGTTGGGCCCTGGAATTAGACCAAAGGAGGGCAGTAGTATACAGGAAGGAAACAGGGGACATGGCCAGGCCTGCCAGGAGCTTCCCACTGAACTGAGAGAATAGGTTATTTGGAGTGAAATGTAGAGTAGACCTAAGAGATGGACCTCAAGGCTGGCATGGTCTACCGGAGTTTGGGAATGGGAGGAGATGAATGCCCACGGGGGTTGGGAGAATTTGCAGAGGTACCTCCAGTTCCTGTTCTCTCTTATTTTGGCCAGAAGTTGCACAGTGACCCAGGATGTCCCTCTGTTTTCTTTTGCTCTCATGCTCAGATACCTCCATTTCTTCATTCAGCATTTGTTAAGCACCCCGTAAGTGGTGGGGATACTTCAATGGAGCAAAGGCACAAATGTGAAGGGGGGCTGTAATTAAAGTAGGGGGCCAGGGCTCTCCTGCAGGCAGAGACTTACAGAAGGTGAGGTGTAAGCTGTGTGTATGTGAATGAGGGTGCAAGTGGAGAGAGGAAACAGCCAGTGCAAAAGTCCGGGGGCAGGAATGTGCCTGGTATGTAACAGCAAGGTTGCCAGAGTGAGTACCATCCAGTAGAATGATAGTGGGGGAAGGGACATGGGAGGGGTGAGGCTAGACAGGGACTGATTGGGGAGCTTCAGAGGCAGCTGTGGAGGGACTGCTGTGGAGGGACTGGGGAACCGCTGGAGGGGCTCAGCAGGCGGCACATTTTTAGAGGTGTCAGTGCAGGCTGCTCTGTAGCTGCTTGCTGACTGTGAGTCTGCTTCTGGTGAGCGTGGTGTGGTGGAGGACGGCACGCACATGATGTTGTCCTTTTCTTTGAAGAGCAGTAATCGTCCTGACAAGACAAAATGAGAAACAGTTAAGGTTCTTTTGCAGCTAACTAAGCTGAGGAGAGGTAAAACGGACACTGAACCTGGACTTACGAAGCATCTCACAAGAATGAGGAGGATTTTGAGGACTGGGGTAGGGAAGATCGGGGGAGGAGAAGCTCAGCTATTAAGTAAAACCCACAGTTATCTTAGAGAAGGAAAGTTGAGTGTCTCATTCAGCATGGCGAGGCAGCGTGTGAGGCAGATGGCGCTGAGAAGCAGTGTAGCCCTTGATGGGCTGGGTGACCTTGGCCAAGTCTCCTTTGGGTATGTTCACTTCCCCACCTGCAGAAAAGAGGCCCATTACTCCTTAGCCACTGCGGGCTTGTTGTGCCTGTCAAACGGGGTGGCCTGCAGGGAAGCACAACCACCCTGACTCGCGGGTGGTAAGCCTGGCGAAGACATGCTCTCTTCTCTGGTCCTTTTCCCTTTCTTTCCATCTCACTTGGTGTCTCTCCTTTCTAGAGCTCACATAGTGAATAAAGTCAGGATTGTATGTTCTTGCTGTAACATCTACAATATAAGAGCTCAACCTCATTTCGGTGCAGTTAGCTAGGGCTTCTCCATTTCAATCAGGTGAGATGGTCAGAGGTTTGATTTCAGGGAGTCCCAACTAATGCTATCCACAACTTCCCAGCAGCGTGAGATTAGAAGGTTTGCTCGGGGGCATCTCAGAGTGATTTATTAATGCTTGGAATCCTGAGCCTGCCAGCAGGACACCTGCCTTTGTTGGCAGAGAAATCTTTGTTTTGTAAAACTCACTTGGCAATTGTTATGACTTGTGTCTAGAAGTCCTCCCAAGCCTCCAATGGTCCTAGGTGGGGCTTTTTCAGAAGTGGCTAACCTAGAGTGCATGATACTGGGATGGATTCCTGGTGCAATGCTAGGATCCTGGGCACTAATGTAAAGGTGTGAGCGCTATCCACCGTAAGGGCAAGTAGCCTAGCTAAGAAAGATCTGTGGTCATCCCTTGCTTTGCTACCTTCTGCATGCCATGAATTGTTTCTCCTCTGCAACACCCGTCTACCATGCTACCCTGCCTTGGAGCCCCCCCACGATGGACTGAAACCTGTACTAACTGAGTTAAATAAACCTTTCCTCTCTTAACTCATGAGTGCTGGGTATTTTGTAACTAAGACGGTGATGTTGGGAATGTGCTGGATTGGTTGAAATCTTGGCTGGTGGGAGGGTGAGGCAGAGTGTCTAGCTGCCTGGCTGGTGAGTCTCCTTGCCGCATTCCTGGAAGAGGGAGAGTCTTCTCAGGAGAAACTTGTGTTTTCTTCTATCTTGACCTCCAAACTGAATTGCAGCCACATCAACCCATCTTCCTGCCAGGGCGGATTTGATTTAACTCAACGCAATGTGACTTATAATTTCAATAGCAGGAAGGAAGGTATGATTTAAGACAATTGTCAAAAAGATTCAATTTAATCTTTTTTTC
Source organism: Dinomys branickii (assembly GCA_004027595.1). Taxonomy (NCBI): domain Eukaryota; kingdom Metazoa; phylum Chordata; class Mammalia; order Rodentia; family Dinomyidae; genus Dinomys; species Dinomys branickii. The sequence continues at coordinate 51,863 of PVLD010003880.1, read as the reverse complement.
TTTCCTCTCCACAAAATGTACATTTTGTTGTATGATATAATTTTAATATACATTCTTTACAACTCGGAGATACATGAGACTTCACATAGGGATGGTACACTTTGCATTTTTTAAAAAGTACCAATCATAGAAAGTACTTTTATAAGATCTTTTTGCAGTGAAAGCAGAAAACAGAAGAGTGGTTTTATTTTTTTTAAACTAGAGAGAATTAGAGTCAACCATGAAACATCCTATAAATAAACTGTTTATTGATTGACAGGGGTTATTTTGGTCACTTGTTAATAGGAAAACAGTTGCCTTAACAAAACAATAAAAGTAATCATTTTATTTATAGAAAGCTGAAAAATTGTGAATGTTGAGTGTTTTTCCTCAAGAGCTAGTTGTTTTTAGCAAAATAGGTGTAAGTATTTTTAGGTTTACAATTATTTTTTAGGAATAGAGAATAGTACATTGATTTTTGTAAATAAAAAGTTACATTTCTTGTTGCACTCTGCTCAGTATTGGAGACTCATAGTGTTACGTGGCACAGTTCAGTGTTTTTCTCACTTGTTAGCGAGGAAGAGTGAGCCTTCCTCCTTTGGGAGAACTCAAGTCATATCTCTTTTGCAAAAACTCTGGTCTGAAGGGTCTTTTGTTAGAACTGGAACATGCTAGAGTCAGGAGAAACATCCATGCCCTCAGGCTCAGTTTGTTTGCTGAGGGATCTGGAGGCCCAACACAATTTTATGACTCCTCTGAGGACCCACCCCTGGACCCTGGAGGCTCTAGGCTGAGGATTTAATGGTCCTCAGAACAACTCTCAAAAGTGTCTTTGAACACTGAGTTATGTCCCTCAACTTTGGGAGGAATTTCTGCAAGAGAAGGTCAATCCTTAGTTGCATGTTCTTAGATAAAGCCATGTGCCTACAAGGAGCCAGAGAGTGGACCGATTTTTCAGAGAATCCCTTTGGTAGGGTCCATTCTCTTTGGCTTGAACCCCACCAACCTGGAATATTCTTCAGACTTGGGGTGATGGTGCTGTTCACCAGGACCTGATTTTGAACCTACACAGTGCAGCATATCTCCTAGGGATGCATTCTCCATAATGAGAACAGAGCCTCTTCCCAGCTCTTCAAACCACAGTAGAGAGGCAGATGGAGGAGAGGCAGGGATTTTACATTAAAGAGAGAAAGCTAGAGAAAACTGACATTTACCAGTGTGTTAGATTCCTGTCACTGTGACAAAATGCCTGAGACAATCAATTTATAAAGAAGAAAGGCTTCTTCTTCCCACAGTTTTAGAGGTTTCAGTCCATGGTTGGTTGGTTCCATTGCTCTTGAGCCTGTGGCAGGGCAGCACATCATGACAGGGAGCATGTTGTGGAAAAATGCTCACCTCATGGCAGCTAGGGATCAGGGAAAGACGAAGAGGGTGGGTCCCAAATCCCCTTCAAGGGCACGCGCACAGTGGTGTAACTTCCTTCCACTAAGCCTTGCCTCCTACAAGTGCCACCTGTCAATAGCAAGAGAGGCTAGGGACCAATCCTTCAACACATGGAGTTCTGGTGGACATTCAGTGCTCAAAATGCAGCAACCAGGCACCAAATGTGTTTAACGCTATAAGCCACTTCATACTACTTAAACCTTAAATAAGCCTATGAGAGCATTAGCCCTATTTTATAGGTGAGGAAATTGTACTATAGTGTATTTATTAATCTAGTTTTCCCGTTAGACTATGGTTTTCTTGAGGGCGGAGATGGGTCTTACTTGTTTGTTTTGTTTTTCATTTTCCAGTGTTTCACATAATGCCATGTACACAGTAAGGATTAAGTAGGGGTTTATTGGGTGAATAAGTGAATGAGTAAAACCTGCCACAAAAAGGGAATATCAGCATTCACGTCCAGATCTCTGGCTTCCAAGGTGTTAATAAGAGAGGCCAGGAGCCTGAAGACCTGGATGGTGCTCATCCTGCCAGGCTGGGGATGGCTTCTGTGAGGCTCTCTTTTTTTTTTTTTGGCGGTACTGGGGATCGAACTCAGGACTCTGCGCTTGCTAGGCAAGCGCTTATTCCACTGAGCTATATCCCCAGCCCCTGTGAGGCTCTCTTGCGGGCTGTGTCTGCTCTCTGGGTCGGGTTGTCCCCCATCGGGTTCAGGTGCCAGAAACACGTGCCCCAGGGTCTCTCCCACAGCCACTGTGGCTAACACTGCTGCTGCAAAGTTTAATCAAAGGGAGCTGAAGCTCAGAGGGGTGTGGGTGTGGGGAAAGTGTTTTCCTGATCTGACAGCCTCCCAGAATCAGCTGATGAGAGAAACCTGAAGCCTTCAGGGGACCCTTGCTGTTTTCATTTTAATAAAGCTGTCACTTGTGGTCACTTCAAACTAAAGCAATCTTGTGGGTAGAGAGGGGAAAAGAGAAAGCTCCACCCACTACAGATCCCTGAAGAGTCAACAGACAGAAGGAAACAGCTTAATTTCCAAGAAACGATGAAGGATCCTCAGGCTCTGGAGCCAAAGGGATGTTGGCCTTTGGCTTTTCTTCTGAAGTGGCTATGATTGGCCTCCTGTCCTCGCTGAGGTGTGTGAAGCCCTCAGATGCTGTTGTCTGGAGGCATTCCCATGGTGATGGCGGTGCTAGGGCTCACTCTTGCACACTTGGTAAAGAGGAGGAAGGACTGAGGGGCCACTCCAGAGTCAGGAGGAGGCTCCTCCCGGCTCGAGAGTTCCTGGAGGAGATGCCTGGGAGGCCACACTGAGAATCAGACACCCTGGGCCTCCTGGTTGTCTGCTTTCCACAAAGGGAAACATCCACCCCTGGGTGCAGATCTGGGTTTGGACCTACAGGCGCTTCCCAGTGGCTGTCACACCTCACCAGTCTGTTCATCTGTGAAGGAACACAAGGGACAGATTCTCTTCAGATCCTGCCCATTAGGCCAAAAAGCTTGATGGCCACTGATGACTGTGATTTTTCTTTTGTTATTATTCCCTGGTATTTCCAATTTGAAAAGAATCATTTAAGCAACACAGTAAAAGAGGGAATAGTAGACATAGGGGAACAATCAAAAATGTCATTTAAAAATGACTCCTCCATTTTTTCTGTACCTCAGTAGACAGATGGCTGTCTCACCTTTTGCCTGTGGCCAAGAGCAGTAGCCAGTGGGTCAGCGGAGGAGAGCAGTGATTTTATTTCCCTTTTCATTTCAAACAGATTGTATAGCCCTTAGGGTAAGGGGGCCCGGGTGGAATGAAGCTAGGGGCTGGGAAACTAATTATGCCTCCCTGCTTGGCTGAGCTAGTTAATACCAGACTGTCACTGGGGCTGATTCTTCCCTGGGGCAGAAAAGCTTCCCAAATTCCTTATCTCTTTTACTTTGCCTTGGGAGCTGAGGCCTTTTGGGTTTTGACAATTTGAGACAACCGGTTTAAAAAATCCCAGAAGCTTCTCAAGGTTCTAAAGTGGTCCTCTGGGTTTTGATTCTGGTGTTTGGGTCATAAGAGCTGTCCCTCCTCCAGCTCAGATTTGGTGCTGTTGTGGAGGAGAGAGGGTCTCGGGTCACAAAGACACAGCTTAGGTCCTGGTGCTGCTACTAGCAGGTGTGATGTTGCCAGAGGACATCGAGGTGAGTGCTTGTCCACCTCAGGGTATGGAAGGGGTTGCCAAATTGTAAGTCTGCCTCACTTTTATGATCCTGGCACCGAGACCCAGCCAGGTGCATGGCATGGTCAGTATGATGTTATCAGTAGAAACTACACATGATAAAAATGACCACATACCTGGCTGTGGTTTTACGTGGATTTTTTTTTTTTTTTAGCTTATTAATTAAACCAACACAAATCTTGAAAAATGATGTCTTGGTCCACTGAGGCTGCCATAAAAAAATACCATCAGGTGGGTGGTTTGTCACCAACAGAAACTTATTGTTGATGACTAAAATGTCTAAAATGAAGACACTAACAGGTTCAGCAGATCTGTCTTGTTCACAGATGGCATCTTGTCACCACAGCCAGAGGGAGGGACATGGCAACTCTCTGGTCCCTTTGATAAGGGCACTAACCCCATTTATGAGAGCTGAAACCTTATGACCTAATCACCTCCCACAAGTGATAACATCTTAACACCGTCCCTTTGTGGGTTAAGATTTAACATATCTGGGGTGGGGGAGACACAGACATCTCTGGAGAAATGTAGACAGGGCACGCAGTCCTTGGCTAGTCAGATGTCTTCAGAAAAGTGGTGCCAGTAAAATCCTTCTATCTTTTTAAGGACAGCAAAAGGTTTTCGATATGGGGGTGGGAGCATTTAATAAACCTAGCCTTTGTGATAACAGGAAGATCATGAATATTCATTTATACACAATCTCAAGCAATTAGGCAGATGCATATTTTCACAGGCAGGTGTGTCACTCTGTTGGCTGAGGGGATAAGGGCTGTCTATCATTCTAAAACCAGATTTCCCTGGAGCCTTCAGGCTCTGAATTTAGGAAACTTTGGGAATGAACTCTGAGAGACAGTCCTATTGTCTTCTCGCACCTTTATTAAGTCTCACTCCTTTTGGCCTCATATGTACACCTAGGCTTTTCCTGGGGGCTTTCCTGGAGAACTTTCCAGTTCTTGGCAGAGAGAAAACACCATGGATTCTGAGCCCTGAGCTGACAGGTTTAGTGGTGAAGCAAAGTGGCGTCTTTCCAACCATGGAGCATGAGTGTCAGATGCTGTTGCTTTTTAGGATAACCAGAAATTTGCAACTCTGGTTATGTGTGTAGGATGACCCAATTTCAAATATTCTGATAGGTTCTTCCCAGAAACTGTCTAAAACAAGTTGTACATTCTAGTATTCCTAAAGTTTACTACCCTCTTTGACTCCCGTGCCTAAAAGCAGCACAGAGCCCTTGCCAGACCAATTGCCCTTTAGAAAATATGGCCACAGTCAGGTGAACAGACCATTGGAAAATAGAGACAGCGATTTGGTTCATGGTCCTTTTTTGCAGTGCAGAGTCTCCTGAGGTGAAGAGAAAGTGCTTCCAGAATGGCACTGTGAGAGTTCTGTGGATCCTCTTCCTGGCGAAACAGTGAAACTAGTGAAAATTATCTTTACAAAAAATGTTTAAAATCTCTGGGGGTTGTCCTAAGGGCGTACATCAAATAATGAAATGTGTTTTTGAAAAAAATCTAAATTTTTGAAAGAACAGCCAGAATCTATGGCATCTGAGCCATGATCCACGCCTGTTCTCCACCATAGTTCAGGGAGACAGCTTGGTTTTGGCAGATATGGATACCAGATGCCAGAAGCTGGTACCAGGTGCCAGCTTCTTAGGGTAGCATTTTCTCTTGAGGTGGGCAGGCCATTGGCACTTCTTGTATCTCCCAGCACAGGGTGGCAGAGGCTCTGCTCCATGCAGGCAGGGCTGAGAGGTCTGGGGCTGTCATCTGCCACCAGAACCCAGTTGTATGACAGAAACTTACCCTATGGGGAGAACACTGGGCCCTGACTGCTGCCCAGCTCATACAGAGGTAGCAGTTTCATGCCAGTGGAAGCAATACAAGAATACCAGTGACTGCCAACCTGACCCAGAACCCCATTCTTAGAGCAGGGATATCTCTCAGAGAAGTGGGCTGCTGTTCTCAATTCCAGCTCCAGGGCAGTGGTGCAGAGATTCTGCCCAGGGCTAGAGGTAGGCTGTAAGAGCACAGAGCTCTGCTACTTCTCCTGAGAGACTGTTTGAAATGGAGTGTGAAGCAGTTCAAGCCTAAAAGCAGCTCATGTGCACTCAACAGAAGGCTGGTAGCTAAGAAACAGCAGGCCAGCTAGACCAGCTAGAAGTTTGATGGAGAAAACCAGAGAAAGAGACTTCTCCTGGGGTCAAACCAAGCTTCAAAGAGTGGCTTCAAAGACAGCCTCCTACAGAAAAGCCCACATTTAATTGGAATACTTTATGCCTGTTTTATGCACTGTTAAAAACAAGACAGCAATCAGGTAGCACTTAATAGAGGCAAATAGCACATGATACCAATAGGTGGTCCAGGCAGCAACCTAACGCAGATGAGCACAGAGACAGTCACAGGTCTACTCATATCACTGTCATCCCAAAGGGCTGGGTGGGGGAAGTAGGGACAATGTTCATGTGCCCAGGTGTCACCTTATGGAAAGTGTCAGAGACTGCATACTATGAGGGAAAAGGGCTTTGTTTAAGTAATTCGTCCAAGTCACCAGACAAGTACACAAGCAAACAACAAATCTTTGGTGGCGGTAGAGTAGGGTCTGGGGATGGAGCAATATCCAGAGTGGCCAAAACATTTTATCTAAAATACCTGGTTTTCAGCAAAAATCTGAGTCATCACAGACATAGGAAGTGTGACTCATGAACAGGAAAAAAAACAGATAGTAGCAATTGTGTTTAAGGGCACCTGGACACTGCATTTACCAGAAAAAGACATCAAAGTAGCTATTATGATTTGTTCAAAGAATTGAAGGAAATTATGTTGAAAGAATGAAAAGAAACTGTCATGACAATATCTTATCAATAGATAATATCACATAATGAAAAAAGAAAGAAGTAGAAATTCCAGGCTTGAAGAGTATAAAAAAATGAAATGAAAAATTCACTGTAGGCATTTAAAATATATTTGAGCTGTCAGAAGAAAGTTTCAGTGAACTTAAGAATAGATCAATAGGGATCGCAAAATATGAGAAAATAGAAAAAGAGCGAAGAGCGATGTGCAGAGCCGTAGAGAAGTGTGGGACATTAACTGCAGCAATGTTATGTTGAATGGGAGTATCAGAATGAAAGGAGGAAGAATATTTAAAGAAGTAATTGCTGATAACTTCCAGAAATTGGTGAAACATATGAACTTTCACATTCAAGAGCCTCAACATACTGTAAGATGAACACAGAGAGATCCACAGAGTCAAAATGTTGAAGGCCAAAAACAAAGAGAAAATCTTGGAGGTGTAACAGAGTCATCAGTCACCTATAAGAGAATACCCATAAAATTCACAGTAGATTTCTCCTTTGAAAGAACAGAGGCCAGAAGGTAGTGAGAGGACATATCCAAAGCCCTGAAAAAACAAACATAAAAAACAACTGCCAGTGAACAGTCTTCTACAAAACCATTCTTCAAAGCTGAAGGCGAAATGAAGACAGTACCAACTAAAATCTGAATTTGTTGTCATCAAAATCCACATTACAATCAATTTTCCACAGTGTTCTTCAAACCAACTGTGAGGGACACAGGGCAGTCATTCACATTCATACAGAGTATCGCTAAAGGTAATTATACAGGCAATTATTAGAGAGAATATGATTGTATGATCTCCTTTCTCTTAACTGATTAAGGAAGATATTGCATAAACAATATGCACATAATTGTATCACTGGGCCCGAAAGAGATAGAAATGTAATATATAATAATAATAGTACAAAGAAAGCACAGGAATAGGGAGGAGGAGGGGATAGTAGTATATAGGAAGAAAGTTTCTATATTTCACTATGATTAAGTTAATGGACTTAGAAAAGCTCAAATATATTATTGTAACCTTCAGACCAACCACTAAGACAATAACTCAAGGAAGAACTCAAGGAATATAGCTCAATATATGCTAAATGTTCTCACCACACACAAAAAGATAATTAATGAACATGTTAATTAACTATATATATATATATATATATAAGCACCATGTTGTACATCATAAATATATATAATTTTTGCCAGGTGCAGAGCCACATGCCAGCTACTTGGGAGGCTAGAGAAGAATGACTGCAAGTTTGAGGCCAGCCTGGGCAGCTTAGCAAGAATTTGTCTTAAAATAAAAACTAAGAAGAGCTGGGGATATAGTTCACTAGTAGAGCAAACCTGGAATTAATCAACAGTACTGCAAACAAAACAAAACACAACAAAGATTTTTTAATTTCTCAATTATGCCTTAATAAAGTTGGGAGGAAAAAGAAATATGGCTCAAACAAATTAATATGTATGAGAAAATAATCATTTAGTTCACAAGAAGGCAGTAAAAGAGGAGTAGGGAAGCAAAAGTACCTGAAATATAGAAAATAAAGGTAAAATTGCATATATGAATCCATTTATATCAGTAATTACATTAAATGTCAATATATTAAGCTATCCAATCAAAATGGCAAGATTATTCAATTCGTTCAAGACACAAGATGCAAGTGTATACCCTCTGTGAGACAGGTTGTTTTGTTTGTTTTTGTGGTGTGTTTTGGCAGTGCTGGGGAATGAACTCAGAGCCTCATTCCTGGTAGGCAAGTGCTCTGCCACAGAGCTACACTTTTTATTCAAAGATACAAATAATTTGAAAGGGAAAGGATGAGGAAAAAACACACCATGCAAGCAGAAACCATGACAAAGTTGGAGTAACTATAATAGTATTAGCCAAATTAAACAAACAAAAAAACAACAAAACCATTACTAGAGATAAAGTTAAACATGATGCTAAAAGGTCCAGTCAACTAAGTACACTCAGTAATTATAGACACATGTGTGCCTAATAGCTGACCTCCAAAAACTGGAAGAATTGAAGGGAGAAATAGATAATTTGAAAATAATAGTTGTACATGTCAATATTTTTTTAAATAATGGGTAGAAAATTAGGCAGATGTACAAGGATATAAAAATCCTGAACAAAACAATAAACTAACCAAACCTAACAAACATCTACAATTTACTCTACTTAATAACAGCAGAGTACAATTTTTTCGCAAACACACATGGAACATTCTCCAGAGTAGACCACATGCTAGGCTGCAAAGCAAGCCTTAATAAATTTCAAAGGACTTAATCATACAAAGTACATTTTCTGAGCACTTGGTATGAAATTAGCATCGATACTTAAAAGGAAATCTGGGGAATTAAAAATATGTGGAAGTTAGATAATACAGTCCTAAATAACAGATCAAATTAAAAATCAAAAGAGAAGTTATAAAACAGTTTAAGGTGAACGAATATAATGTGTGAAATTTATGCAGCCAAAGTAGTGCTTAGAGGGAAAGAAATAGCTACAAATGTCTATATTAAAAAAGAAGAAATGTTAAGTCAATAATCTAACTGTAGCAGGTTGACAGAAGGTCCTGTCCCTTGAAAAAGATTTCCAAAATCAAGGTACCAGCATGGCTGGGTGCTGGTGAAAAGGCTTTTTGGGGTTGCAGTTTGATGACCTCTTTCTGTGTCTTCATGTGGTATAAGGGGGTAACTTAGCTCTCTCTGGGGTCTCTGTTATAAAAAGGGCTCTAATCCCATTAACCTAAGGCTCTCTTAGGACCTATTCGCCTTCCTAAGGCTCCACCTTTTCAAGCCATCAGTTTAGTGATTAGATTTCAATGTGAATTTTCAAGGAAAACAAGCACTCAGATGATCGCAGATTGTAAAATGGTTCAACCACCTTGTAAAGCAGTTTTAGAGTTCCTCAAAATTTTATACATAAAGTTACCCTATGACCTGGCAATTTAAATTGTAGGTGTATACCCAGAATAATTGGAAACACATATCTACAAAAGATTTCTACACAAATGTTTATAACATATTATTTATTATAGGTAAAAGGTGAAAGCAACCCAAATGTCATCAATGGATGAATATATCAGCAAAATATGGCTTATTTATACAGTGATACATTTATTAACCACAAAGAGGCACGGCATACCAACACATGCTACAATGTGGGTTAACCTTGAAACCATTATACTAAGTGCAAATAGCCAAAAGATGATATGTTTATCACTCTACTTATATGAATAGGCAAATCTATAGAGATAGAGGGTAGATTGATTAGTGATTGCCTTTGGTTGGGCCTGGAGTAGAACGGGGAATGACTATTAGGTACAGAGGTTCTTTTGGGACTGATGAAAATCTTTTAAATTGATTGTGGAGGTGGATGTGTGACTGTGGAAATACTACAAACCATTCACTGTATCTTTAAGTGGGTCCCTGGTATGATATACCAGTTAAGAAATGGTAAGCAGAATACATACAGTTACTAAAGTTAAGAACCAACTTAAGCTAGTGCTTTTCTAACCTTGGTGCATGGAAGAGAGACTTTCATGTTTCAGACTTATTCAGGAATGAGGTGCATCTAGGTAGGAACTGCAGATAGCAGTGAACCAGGGCCAACTGGATCTGACCTTTTAAAAAGACCTGTTCATTCTCCTACACCTCACGTATACGTCCACATGTGCACTGAATGAGTCTGCCACAGTGCAGACTGCTTTAAATTCTGAAAAGGAGTATTTACTACATTTTGTCACCTAGCGAAATAGAAAGGAGCTCACAAGCAAGAGAAACACATCCTTCATTTAGAACTCTGCCACTCCCCAAAGTACAAACATAGGGACCGATGCTTTGAAAAGCCAAAGGGAGAACAGGGGAATGATGTTCCCATCAGCATGAGGACATTTTACTCATAGAAACTGAGAGTGCACTGAAGAAAGCCTGGATATTTTCAGATGTTGAAAATCACTTATAGGAGCCTCTAGAAATTGTGAGAAAATATTTCTGGCTCTGTATGTAATCTGCTAATCTTTTGAGATGTATGTGGACAAAAAGGAAGAAAATTCTTTGCACTTCTTGCAACCCCTTTCACATCAGTCTATGACAGTGTCTCATTAAGTTGCCGAATTGCTAAGAGGCCGGGCTCAAACTTGTGATCCTCCTGCCTCAGTCCCAGAGTGCTGAGATTATAGGTATGTGTCAGCACAACTGGCGGGTTTGTACTTTTTCTGTTATAGATGTATTGCACGCATGAACTGACAAAGTAGGAAGGATCCTTGGAGACACTAGAATCCAAAGGCCACAGAGTCGTGTGCCAGGCAGGTAGCTTAAGGTGATACAGGTTTGTTCTAATGTAACAAAGAAAGAGTTGTAATAGTGAAATAGAGACTGTGTGTGTCTTATTGATTAAAGTGAGCTGCTGTGTGTGGATAGATTTAAAACAAAGCTTGATCTGCTGTTCTAGTCCAACCGCCTGCATTTTATCTACCAGAAGGGCAGCCAGTGGCCTTAAGAAGGAATGCCTTGCTTTCCTTTTATTCTTTGAGTCTGTGTTAGAGGTTTTTAAGGATGGGTCCCAGACTTTCTAGCAGATCAGCTCCTGTCTTGCCCTTGGTGTTGGAAAGAGTTGAAATTCCCAAATGTACTTTTTGGGGAATGGTAGGAATCATACATGAAGGGTCTCAGTCTCACTGGTTTTTTAAGAAATTGTGATCTTCACCCTTTTCCTGAGTATAAAGTTGTTCGGGCTCGCACTGGATGTAGAGTGTGTGCTGTGCGCACAGCAGGTGCCGAGCATACATCCTCAGGAACAGTGGCAGAACTTGTGGGCATACGTGCCTCATTTGGCTGGAGATACCTTTGGGCCTGGAAAGCAGAGGGCTGCAGCAGGAAGGATGGATGGTGCAGGCATTATCTTGAAAACTCAGTCCATTTCCTTGCAGGAACAGCATGTCAATATGTTTTTGTCTGCTCGACAATGTGTGGGAAACATCTTTGATTTTTTTTTCGTAACTGTGCATATAATTTCTTAGTATTTCACTTCCGGGCATTGATTAAAGCTTTTCTGTCTCTTTAGAGTCATTAAATAGTAAAACGTCTGCAGTAGACAGATTGACCGTATTTCTAGGGACTCACTTAGAGAAATAGGAATCTCCTTAACTTGCTGAAAACTTTGTTCTGTTATGTGCCGAATAGACATTACTAGCTAACGTTCATTGAGTATTTATTATATGCCAGGTACCATGCCAAATGCTCTCTGTACATAATTTCACTTTATCTTAACAATAGTTTTGACCTAGGCATTATTCTGTCTAGCTTTTCTGATACGCCACCGAGGCACACAGACATCATACGATGTAATTGGCTTGCTCAGCATGTGATGAGAAAAGCACCGACTCCATGTGGTCTGTGCTGGACAACTGTGCTATCAGACCCTGAAATCAGTGGTCTCTAACCTTTCCGGTACCAGGGACTGCTTTTGTGGAAAACAGTTTTTCTACAGATGGTTTACAGGTGTGTGGTTTCAGGATGATTCAAGTGCATTACATTTACTATGTACTTTATATCTATTATTACATTAGAGTCTCATAAGGAGCACACAGACAAGATCCCTTGCAGTGCAGTTCACAGTGGAGTTTGGTTCCTGTGAGAATCTAAGGTTGCCAGTGATCTGATAGGAAGCAGAGCTCAGGCAGTCACTGAAGCGGTCGGCTGTAAGTACAGATGAGGTGTGCTTGCCTCCTGCTTGCTTCCTGCTGCGTGGCACTCATCTGTGGTGCGGGCTTTGGAGACCCCTGCCTTGTATCCTTGTAACATCTAATCCTAGCTAAGTGTTGGCTTCCAGGATTATAGATGTTTTCTTAGAGTCTCAAATCTGATAATGTGTAATTTGGAACCTTCAAAGAGTGTGGGGGGTCCATTGTATGGCTATGTTCATTGCATTTCCATCTGGTGCTAAAGAGAATGCTCTTCTATTACTGTCTTGGCTGCCTTTGACCACCCACATTTACCCAGAAGGGAATGTTCCCATCAAGTTGCTTGAGAATGACAGTAGGAGTCACGTCACTGGCAGGCTGTTGTTCTTGTGGGTGGAGTGATTGTGGTTGGACATGTATAGGAAGAAGAGAAATTCAGGCTGTCATGGTCTCCTTCCCAATTTGCTTATATAATGAGAAGAAATTATTTGAGATAATACTTTGTGCAAATGAAGAACCCCAGAAATAAGAGTGAGAAGGAATTCTACGAGACCAATCTGATTCTGCAGACCAAATTAGGCCAAGCATTGTGCTAGTGCTTTATTTACATGATCCCTGTCAATCCTCACAATACCTTGTTGCATACTCAACAGGTATCATACTCATTTTACCAGAGAGGAAACAGATTCAGAAGCAAGCCAAGGAGTGATAGATGTCCCACTGATACCCACTGGTCACATTGGTTACACTGGTACAGTGTAACAGCCAGTACCTTTTGATTGATTGATGCCTATTTTAGCTAGAAGAAGTTAATTGCAAGGCCAACTTCTAATCTGTAGTGGCTTTAGCCAGTGGAAATGTGTCCTTCATTTACTCAGTGAGTGGCATGAAGGTTTCCGGGAAGCTGGGAATCCTTCCACCCAGGGATGCAGCTCGACTGTTCAGCCTTCGCATGCAATTGGCAAACTGGGGAAGAGAAAAACAGAGAGAAGTAGAGCATATAGCTTCTGTCATATTTTATTGGCAGGGGCTCAGTCATATGGCACCACCTGACTGTAAGAGAAGCTGGGAAGTGTGGCCTGACTGGTCTTTTTAGTGAACTCAGAGCAGTCTCTGCCACAGGACCATGTTTATTTGGATAGATACTCATGTGCTGTGTGTCAACGTTTTGATCAATTATGGATGCCATATATGGCAGTGTTCCGTTAAGATTATATGGCCTAGTGATGTCACAGCAGTCTTGGTTTGTGTTAGCACATGCTGTGATGTTAGCACAATGGCACCAGCTTCTATCCATGCACTCCTTAGAATTTATTGTTCTTGTTAAGCGACACACGATTGTATTTGATATCATGTCTTGGTTGAGTCACAGAGCCAGCAAGGGGCAAAGCCAGTAGTAGGACCCAGGTCTATGTAATTCCAGATCTGGGTTCTGTGCAACACACTGGCTTCCAGAGTTCTGTGCCTCTGGACACAGTGGGTGGTCCATGTGACTATGTGGTTTATGCTGTGGTCTTGCTGGTCATAACATTCTGTGAGTGTGGCTTCTGTGTGGCTTCTATCTCTGTGCCCTGATGTAGACTAGTTGGGCTGTGGATTTGAAAGTAGATTGTAGGGGATTTTTGTGAGCAGACTCAGGGTCAGGCCTCTGGAGCTCTTGGCTTATGTGGTACTCAGTATTTCTTTGGGGAGTGATGGGCATTTGACCAACCATGTCACTCTCCCTAGGCAGCCTGGGCTGTCATTATCATTCAGCAAGGCTGTGAGACTTACTGCACAAATCAGCTGTTTAAAGGCTTTTTTAAAAAGCAAAAGGTGTGGAATGCTTCTCTTGGTTGATGTTCCTCTGAGTCTCCCACACTTGATGAACAGCAAAATAGGAGCCATGGTATGGTGTTTTCCTTTAGGGACATATTTGGAAGTAATTTTTAGCAATGCGCCATGTGACAGAGTTGCTCTTGGACCATGAGAATTCACCCTGTTGGCTCCGCCCCCTTCCCCGTCCCTTCTCTCCCCTCCAGTTCCCTTTCCTCCTTTTGTTCATGCCTTCCTTCTTTTTCCTTTTTTTCTCTTTCTTTCCTCTAAATCTTGTTGATTCAGAGGAGCAAGAAGGCTTCACTAATCCTGTGAACATGCTCCTTTCCTTAAAAAACACTGGATTTAACCATCTCTTTCCTTACTTCCTCTGGAGTCCAGTGACAGGAGATTCAAGTTACAGAGTGGGTTCAGCTCCTTTTCTTTATCAGCTTCTCCTTCTGCTCCTGTAGTGATACCCAGAGGGAAAGCAAGACACTTAAACAGCAAGGTCCATGATCCCTCTATCGAAGTTTCAGAACTGGCTCATCTCCTCTAACTCGGGAGGGTGACTCCGAGCACAGGGCTTCTGTGAGAGCAGTTCTTCCCTGGTTAGCGGCTTAGTACACGGTACCAGTTTTGACTGCTGTGTGCTGAGTGCTGTCCTGATCCTGCTTCCTCAGGCCTGGGCAGGGAGAGCCCTTGTGTGTGATATTCTAATGGGCAGTGCTTGTTAGGTGGTGATTCTGGGGGCTTTGGGAATTGCCCAGTTCCAGATGTCTGGGAGTTACAAGTAAGTAGCATCTGTTCTCATGGAAAGGTAGTGTGGCAAAGTACAAATCACAAATCACTCTCAATAAATCCTGGAGCTGGCATTTGAGATCCAGAGTGGAGCCAGCTTACCTAAGTGCATAGGGTGTTTGTAATATTCCTCTCTGGATAGGTAAAACAGAACAAATGTTTCCTCTGAGCACAGAGCTGAATCAGGTGAGGCTCTTCCTGCTTAATGGCTCCCTGGGTCTCCATCCACTAAATGTAGGGGAAGAGGATGGGGATGTTTAGTATCCTGAATTACAAGCAGAAAAGGGGGTATTATTGATCTCCCCATCTCTGAGGAAGGAAGAGAATTCATCACCAAGAGACAGAAGCAAGAGTTGACTCAAATAGAAACCAAAGCATGATTCTTACCCTTTCCTTCCTTCCTTCCTTCCTTCCTTCCTTCCTTCCTTCCTTCTTTGCTTCCTCCCTCGTTCCATCCCTTCCTTTTAAAACATACTCACTAAATGTCAGATTCTATGCTAAGTGACCAGAGGGATGTACAGTGGAAGATTTAGTCCTTGCCTACAAAAAAACCTCAAAGACCTTGGCAGATGTAATCCATTACCATGGTGGATTTGTGGGGTGGTGTGAGAAAGCAGTGATGTGAGGATATGTTATGGGGTGGAGCAAGTGGTTAAACCCATTTGCATGTGAGGAGAGGTACTGTATGTGCAGATGTGTGTGAAGGTTTCCTTGGAGAAGTAAGAGTTTGAACCAAGTACTCAAAGATGGGTTGCAAAAGGATGGTAAAGGGATCAGGGACCCCAAGCAGAGTGACCCATGTGTATAAAAGCATGGAACTTGTAAAATATGTAGATTTACAAAATTCCTCTGTTGTAATTAATCAGTGAAGACATGTCTCTTTTAGTGTAAAGGTTTTCTTCCACCTATTTCCTCTCAGATTTTTGTGTTATTAATTCATATTATTCCTTGGAATTATTGAAGAGGTCTGTGCTACTCAGCTTTTTTTTGTTGTGACAAAATACCTGAGGAAATCAACTTAAAAGGGGAGAGATATATTTTGGCTCACAGTTTCTGAGGTTTTAGTCCATGGTCAGCTTGGCTCCATTGCTTTTAAGCCTGTAGTAAAGCAGACACATGGTAGAAGGGCATGGAAGAAGAAAGCTACTCACTTCGTGGCAAGCAAGAAGCAGAGATATAGAGAGGCTCCTTGGAGAATGAGCCTCGGACAAAATATATCCCTCAAAATATACCCTCATATATTTGAGGTGATTAAAGCCACACCTTCAATAAACTGCATCATTTAATTAGGCCCTACCTCCTAATAAGCCCCTATGAACTCTATCAGTGGGTTAATCTATCGAAGAGGTTAGAGCTCCCATGACTTAATCATGTTCCAGAAGCCCTGTTTCTGAACAGTGCTGCAGTGGGGACCAAGAACCCAACACATGAGCCTTGAGGGACACATGTCAGAGCCATAACAAGGTCCATGAAATGGGTGTGTGTGCCTGGAGAAGGGCTGCGGCCCCACCAGCCACTGGCTTTTCCCTTTTCTTTCTTTTAGCACCTAGCAAGGAAAATCAGGGGAGATTGGCTTCAAGATTGATGATCAGTCTTTCCCCACTAAAATTAAACTTATGAACCAATACTGTGGGGACATTTGACTTTCTGCATTGGCCTCAGCATTTCCTGATTTAGGATGTTTCCCTGCTTTGACTGCAAGTGGTCCGGCAAATCTGGGTCTGGAGCTCCTATTCTAAGACTGCACCATGTTGCAAGTGTTCCTCCTGTGCTTGGCCTTTGGGTACGGTTGCTGCTCATTGCCATCTTGTGGAGAAGTGGGAGTCCCTCAGCCGCCTCTTTTAGCGCTCACGGATATGGTGTGTGGTTCATTCCTCAGAGGCAGGCCTACTTTGCAGGATACATGGCATAGTGGCTTGGCATCATGGTGTGCAATGGTTTTGTTGCATTCAGCAGGGGGCTTAGGGAAGGGTCCCCCATAATGACCCTCTGCCTCTCTTTCAGTTCTTGCCCTCATTCTTGTGAAGAATGAAGAAGTGGCTTTTAGTGGAAAACAGAGGAGTCAAGACTGATGTGGTGCAAAGTGAAATTTATTTAAAATGTGGCAAATGCAGAGAAAGCAGAAGACCTATCTTGGAAGTGGAGTGAGCTGCAAGATAAGGGGCATCTGCTTGGGATGCCCAGTAAATCTGAGGTGTACTTCATACTTATAGAGGTTAAGCTGGTTTCTAAAAATAACTGTTTCACGGATTGGTGTGGTCTAGGCCAATCAGGGTCTTAGTCTTTGTTTCTGGGAGGGGGACAAGATCAGCATACAGTAAATGCGAGTGACATTTTCATAAGAATATAGTAGGATATATTTTCTCAAGCATGTGGTCCATCATAAGCATGTGATGATTTAACTAACATTTGTCAGTCACAGATAAACATGTGATGATTTTACAAATGTTAGTCATCTGGGTTTTGGGGTGTGTGTGTGTGTGTGTATGTGTGTGTGTGATCATGTGTGCGCACGCATGCAAGTTTCAGTGCTCCTCTAATCTACCCCTACAGTTTAAGTGTGATCTGTCCCCTCCAAACATCATGCTGGTGTTTAATCCCCATGGTGAAGTATTAAGAGCGTGAAAATTTAATTCAACTGTGGTGTTTAGAGGTGGGGCCTTTGGAGGTGACTAGCATTAGACAAAGTGATCAGGGTGAAGTCCCAATGTTTAAATCTTGGTAGGAGAGACAGGGGACACAGAGGACACACACATACATGTGTACTTCCTGTGTCTTGTCATGGGCTGCTCTGTGCTGCTCTGGGACACTGGCAGCAAGAAAGTCTAATGGATGGGGCTGCCCAGTCTTGGACTTTCAGCCTCCAAAATTGTGACCTAATTAAATCTCTTTTAAAGAAAAAACTGACCAAATCTTTTGTACTGTGTTATCAGCAACAGAAAATGGACGTTTCCAGTCAGTGGTCATTAGTTTGAAACACTGCCCCCTTCAAAGTCTTCAGTGATCCTCAGGGTTTTTGTCCTTCGGACAGTGAGCCAACAAAGGTAGATAATAAAAAAATACGGACAAGTGCTGTGGCACTTGGCAGCGTCCAATCAGAACAGATCGTGTGATGGCAGAGCAGGGTACTAGGTACCCTCTGCTATGCCAGGTGGTGACTCTTTAGTTGCTGGTTCTTGGGGGACATTGGAGCATAGGAGGTAGAGGCAGGAAAATGAAAGTACATCTTGCAGGTGATTTGGGGAGATTTTTACCAAATGGTAAAAAAGTTATTTCAGTAGTTTAAGAACTGATATGGTTGAAGCAGTGCATACTGGCTAAGTAACAACCAGAAAACAATTTTTTAAAAATGGATCTTGCCTTGATTATTCACAACCTAAGCAAAAAAGTTCCTAGTAGCTTCTGCTTGTCATCTGGGAGCATCTCATCGCTGAAGCGTGGTGCTGCCTGGATATTGGGCCCTGAATAAATAGAATTTCTGGTCTTCCAACCACAGTTTAAAACAAGAGCTCTCAAACTTTTTGGTCTTAGAACTTCTTTATACTCTTAAAAATTACTAAATACCTCAAGAATTTTTTATGTAGGTTACATTTATCAGTATTTATCATAATAGCAATTTAAACAGAAAATGTGAAAATAATTATTTAGCTAATGGCAGTAAACCCAATTACATAAATCAACCTAAGTAATATTTTTTATGAAAAAGAACTTGAGTCTCCTGGTGCCAGTTTTAATCTCCTTAGGCTTCTATAACAAAATATCATAGATGGAGTGACTTATAAACAATAGAAATTTACTTTTCACAATTCTGAGGCCAGGAAGTTCAGGATCACGGTGCTGGCAGGTTTGGTGTCTAGTGATGGCACATAGTGCAGTTCAGAGACCGGTGCCTTCCTGTTGTGTCCACCTGTGGTGGAAGGGGTAGGGAGCTATCTTGGATTTCTTTTATAAAAAGGGTGCTAATCCCATTAAATCATCCTCGTGACTTAACCTCCTTCCAAAGGCTCTGTCCCCTAAGACCTTCACTTTGGGGGTTAAGGTTTCAACATCTGGATTTCAGGGAGAATGTACATTAGTCAGCTTTCTTCTTGAAAGGACAAAGCACCTGACATACACAATTTAAAGGAGAAAAGGTTTATTTTGGTTTGTGGTTCCAGAGTTCCAGTCCATGTTGGTCTGGCTCCAAGGCAAAAAGAGGTGGTGGAACAAAGCTGCTCACTCAAGGTGGCTGCGCAGCAGAGCGGAAGAGCCAGAGAGGAAGAGCCCAAGGACCAAATGTAGTCCCCAGGGTCATGTCCCTGTGACCCACCCACACACACCCAGAGCGTGCTTCACTGGGCCTCTAACCATCTCTGAAGCCAATCGGGTTGATGACAAGAGTAGGTACTGTGAACACAAATGTTTTGGTTTGTGAAACAAAAAATATTTTATTGAGAAGAATGGTATGACATTATATTTTTACAAATTCTTTAATGCCTAGTGCGATGCAAGTGTCACATCTACTTCTGCATTCAGCTTGTCCTGTGTTGGATGTGCTGTTTTGGCTGAAGAATATGCATCACAAAAAGTATTCTGATAGCATTTTCAGATATTTGTGGATATTCTTCTTTGATACTATGTCTGAAATAGACAAATAGTGATTTTAGAGGTAGCTACATTGTAGAATCTGAAGCAATATCAATACACTTTGTACTCTGTTACATTAAAATTCACTTGTCTGACTTGTACTTTGGTTCTTATATCTTTCACCCAAGCACGATTTTAAAACACAATGCACTATACATTTGGAAAACAGAGGTACATGGAGTTATATGGATCTTCTAAATGTGGATGCATTTTATTATACATTGTCTGAAATCACTTTAATATATCCACTGATATCATCAGACAAGTATTGGGAGGTTGTCAAGCTCATGATGGTAGATGCACATTTTCCAAAATTCTAATTTTTGTTTTAAAACTTAGAATTTTGTCCTGAGGAAAAATACTATTTTTTATTTTAAAAATAGAAGAAGAAAACATATTAACAAACAGACATCCATTTACAAGATAGCATAAGAACAATATAAACAATACAGAGTTACAGACAAAGTGGTAGGAAATTAACAATGGTTGCTGAATTACTATTGATATCTTCCAAGTGGTTTCTCAGGAAAACAAATAGAGGCATACAGTAATGATCAAACAAGTAATCATTAACTGTTCCTTTCAGTGGACAGTAGGACAATGGTTAGCTATCCTGTATATACATACATATATAATTTCCTGTTCTTTGCCTTCTCCTTTCCCACACACCAGTTGCCCATTACTTCTAAGCATTAAAATCTTTCACGGGTCATAATTTCCCTGAGATAAAGTGTATCTATCTCCCTTGTCCACCCCCCCCCCCCAGTACTGGGGATCGAACTCAGGACCTTGTGCTTGCCAGGCATGCGCTTATTCCACTATATCTCCAGCACCTTGAGGAAAAATACTATCATCAGTTATTTTTCTTGAAGTGATAAGCCTTTAAGGAAAGCTTGCCAGATGCTCAAGTTGAATATTTTTTGTCTGTCAGTCACTCTGTCAGGTGACAGTAGTGTTCCATGAATCGGTTGCTCATTCAGATCCAGACTCAAGCATACAAGAGCCTCTTAGTGCACTTCGGTCTGTGACTAACAGGGATAATTTATACTCTGGGTCTTTGGCTTTGCTTATGTTCTAGGCTCCCCAGGCACCTCCAGGGGCAAATGGTTCTCTGTGGAGAGTTTACTGAAGGCTTGCCTTTCTGTCCCTACAGGTTCAGACATGTTTTTTTTCCAGCTCTGCCCACACTGTTGCTGCTAAGAACAGGGCCAGTGAAATGCAATGGGGAACAGAACCCAGGGGCTCCTGTGACATCTCCCAGGAGCTTTCCGTGTGCTGACAACTTGATGGCTCCAACTTGGTTGCTGGACACTTTTCTAAGACTCTACAATATAAGCTATCTTGTGTTTGTGGTCCCCTTCCCCCTTTCCTGGACATAACTTCCAGGCCTTTCCTGGCACGGCTGAGTGTCTCTCCTTGAGCTTCCTGTACTTAACTGCTGGCAGGACAGTTTTCTTCAATTTTATTGTCTCTGGGCTGTTCAGTCTGTCAGTTGGAAACAAGTCCCCCGGAACATCAGGGGCCACTTCTCCCATTTTTTTTCTTTGCTTTCCTCGGTATGCCCTCTCTTTTGTTCTTTGCCTGGCCCCACTCTTCAAAGCATAAACTTGTCTGTAGCCAGCCCAGCTCATATGCCAGTCCATTCTGAGTTCCAGTGTCCTTGCAAAAAAATTGGTCCATCAAGTGTGACCTTGTGCTTTCATCTTGTGGCAGCTGTTGACTTGCCTAAGACTGATTCATTCATTTGGGTCACGTATCGGTGTTGAGATATTGTGCTCTGTGTGCAGACAAAGCCATGCTTTGGGCAAATTTCTCTCTCTCTTCCAGCCCGGTGAATGCCTGACATGTTGTGTGAATTCAACCTCCACAGGCTGATAGTGGTATAAATTGTTACTTTGGTTCTTGATTTTCTAAAGAAGCTAAAGATTTCAGCATTATTTTTCCTGGTCACATGTGGTCAGGGTTTCAGGCAGTATCTTGGCGTGTGTTTTACTGAAGGTCTGTATTTGAATGTGTGACATCTCCTAGGACCTCTGGTCTTTTGATGTTCTTCCTTTGGGGAAGGAGGTGTAAATGTGTCCTTTGCTGGTGCCAAGTGGAGAGGAATTTAGTAACTACAACCTTTTTAATTTATTGATTGAACTTGGCTTTCAGGTACTTGTTAGCTATGCATAAAGCTAGAGACCATTTTGCCCACTGAATTTTTTTTTTTACTTATGGATTCTAATGACATGCATTTATTCACTCATTCTGAATATGCTAACTGAGCACCATCTATGTTCTAGACACTGTGTAAGACACTCTGGAGGACACAAAGGTATCTAGCTGGTGACCATGTCTCAAGAGGCCTGAGATGTGCACACAGAGAATGAGCATCTTCTAGATTTGTTGCTGCATAGAAGACCTGTGAGCAAAGAGAGGCTAAGGTGGAATTGGCTTTCTGTTCCCTGACTGGTAACTCAGGGAAAACTGCTTCTGTGCTGTTCCAAAAAAACTTCCTTCTTATGGTGACAAATTGAGGACAGCTTCTCAGAACAGAAAGGGAGCAGGAAAGCACCAGATTTTCCCCAGCCCTGTGGCTTCCTCAGAAGAACAAATGAACATCCTTCCTGGAGTGTGTGTGGGCTGGACTTTAGGAGAGGATAGTGCCTCTTAGTCTGGGGTATAAACAGAGTACAGGACAATGAGATGGCTCACATGTCCCTCAGGCCCATGGTGGCCACATCTTCAGTGTGTGTGTGTGTGTGTGTGTGTGTGTGTGTGTTGAGTGTGCTATGTGGCTGGGGTAGGGAAGGCAAGTGGGTGTGGCTGATGGGCTTCATTCTCCACTCAGCAACTAGAATAGTCTTTTAAAAAGCCCATGTAGGCTGAATGTGGTGACACACACCTATAATCCCAGCACTCTGGGACACTGAGGCAGAAGGGTTGAAAAGTTCATGCCCACCTTGGGCACCTTCACAAGACCCTGTCTCAAAAAAAATTAAAAATCAAAGAACTGGGGATGTGCCTTAATACAAAGACCCTGGGTTCAATGTCTAGTGCTACACACACACACACACACACACACACACACACAAACCACATGATCAGGGAACTCTTCTTAAAGCCTTGTAATGGGTATGAATTATAGAAAGAATGCATCTGTTACCTTTATTGAAACCTACAAGGCTGAATTAGTTTCTGTTAGGTTGTGCTGTGGTAATAGCTCAAAGGCTTTCAACTCTGAGTTGGCTTTGTGTTACTGTGAAAATATCTTACAAAGAAGAAAAGTTTGTTTTGGTTCATAGTTTTGGTGGTATCAGTCCATGGTTGCTTTTGTACCTGTGCTGAGGTAGCTCATCTTGGTGGGGAATGTGAGGTGAATCAAAGCCACTTACCTCACAGAAACTAGGAAGCAAAGAGAGAGGGGAAGGGCCAGAGACACAGTAGCCCCTTCAAGGAATGCCCCCGTGACCTCTCTTCCTTTCTCTAGGCTCCACTTAAAGTTTCTACCACCTTCTGATAATGCCATGGGGCCTGTGACCAAGCTTTTAACACACAGACCTGTGAGAAATATTTCAGATCTAAGCTACAACAAAATCATGTATTTTTAGCTCACGGTGGATGTCGGCCCTGCTTCGTGTAACTTCAATCTAGGACCTGGGCAAGCGGCGAGCTCTTGTTTCTGTTTCGTGGTAGAAGGTGAGAGTTGTGGCTGAACATTACAAGGCCTCCTCAGGCTTCTCCTTGGAGTGGTGCACATCAGATCTGCCTGTATTCCACTGGCCCAAACCAATGAGGTGGCCACTTGCTGTGGGATGGGACATAGGGTCCCCCGTGGGGTGGCACTGAAGCTGAATGGCAGTGGGTGGCATGCAGCTCCCTATGGGAAGAGCAGTGGTAATGTGGAACAGTCACAGCCTCCCAGAGTCCTTTGCTTCTGGGGCCCTGCCTTCTCCCCGTGCTCTCTCAAGCCTCTGCTTTGCTCTAAATCCACAGGCCTGTGCTATCCCTCATTCACACCAGTGTTGTTCTTGCCTGGGGACCTTTACCCTGCTGTTCCCTCTGCTCAGAATGCCTTGTGTTTTGGATGGCTCCTGACTCTGTCTTGCTTCATTAGCCATGTGCTGAGACAGCATCTCCCTGGAGAGGCTCTCTCTGCCAGCCTGCTCATTTCCCAGAGCCTCAGCTCTTCTTTCTGTACATGCACAACCACATGCGACTCCCTGATCCCCATGTTCACATGCTGTTAAACGTCAGGAGGGCAGGGACTTTCTCTTGTTCATCTCTGCATCTCACCTACCTGGGTGTCCGGCACTTGCAAGCCTTTTATAAATATGTATTGAATGGAGACTACTGAATCTGTGGGACAGTGCAGTCATTCCCAGAGATGGGAGGCTTCAGCATGCTGGGTGGTAGCCGCTTTGAGAATAAGCACCAGCCTTGCATTGGCCTGGATGCTTCTGTGCTGCTAAACAGATACATCCTTCCTAGGGCCCCAGATGGAGACTTCCTATTTCACCTATAAGCCTAGCCAGGAGAGTGGCAGCAGCCAAGAGGGATCAAATCTACTCAATAGCTCCTGTTAAATTAGTAACAAGCTGCACACTTCCAGTCCCACTTAGTGTGACTGCATCAGGCGACACAGGCCTGCGGAGGGTAGATTATATTGGGAAAGGGTCGCAGCTGGGTGGGTTGGAGGCTGCTGGAGTTTCACTGTCCCTGTCCCTGCTTGGCTCAGTGTTCAGTTCCAAAATAGCAGGGAGGTCAGCCACTATTTCAGTTGGACGAGGAAAGCAGAAAATCCTAGCAGGCAGCCCCAGAAGGCAGGAATTACTCACAGGCAGCACCTGGCTGTGTTTAAGGTCTGTTTGTAACCCAGATGAAAATGAATTTGTCACTTCCATCAGAGCCAGTGGGACATGGTGATTTTGAGTCCTGCCTCTTGCCTCAGCCTCTTGTTGCCTTGTGCTTATATTTGCCAACACCAGCACGGACCACGCTCCTGGGCCCCATCCCAGGCCTGCCCTACCTTCTGGCCCCGGGCATGTCTGTCCTATACCTCTGAACAGCCTAAAAAGATGAAGCCTCTCCAGCTGCCACAGCTGGGGATCTGCAGGTCTGCTTCTCCTGGGACACCAGAAGAGAGACGGAACACATGGTGCACGTAAATAGTCCCCATCAACACACATGCTGTCTCCCTCTTCAGGGCCACAGGGACCTGCAAAGCAAGCTTCTGGTGACACTGTGGAGGATGACACAATCCTGTGTGTCCACTCACTAGGGTGCCCTTGTTCTAAAGAAAGAGAGAGACCCCAGAAGTTACAGTGGTGGGGAGATCCCCTGACCCATGGCTATAGAGCTACACTTGGAGATCCTTATTGGTGGGCAGGTGAAGAGTGGTCCACCCTACACCCTTACCCCTGCTGAGCTCAGGGGTAAATTAGGCCCAGAAGCAGAGATAGCTTTGCTGTTAACCACAGGAGTGATCACAGCCATCCAGGACAGAGCTGGTGGTCCCTAGATCCTGCTGATAGGGCCACATGAGCCATCCTGACCTGAACCTGTTCAGACTGGCGGCTGTTTGCTCGGGCAGTGCCCATTAATCGAGCTGTTCAATATTTTGAATAATATTTGTTTGTGTGGTCTCCTTAATCTAGCCCCTGTGGCTGAACTACCTGGCCATAGCACTGTTGGCATTTGAACTTGAAAACTGAATGAGAGTATAGTAGCCAAATGATGGAGGCAGGGATTCCAAATTGAGGGAACAGCTGGACAGAGGCATGAGAAACCCCGGGTTATATCTCGAGGGTAGTTCTGTGAAAGCCTTTGGTGAGAATGCAGTGCCAGGCTTCCAGGTGTAGGGAAGAACAAGATGGAGCCTTCCTGGGCCACGGGGATCAGGAGCAGATGTGGTTTGCCTTGGGCCTGCAAAGAGGTTTGTATCTTGGGAATAAACTGGAAAACCCAGATCCAAACACGGAACAGGACATGCTGAAGGTCACATGATGAGCTAGCAAAAGGCCAGAGTTAATCTGACTGTTCAGTAGAAGCCTCCTTTTCACAGAGATATCTGTCTTATCTGTCCCTTTAAACCCAATTGATTTCCTTTTGCTGTACCTTTTTGTCTGAAGTTGACATTAAGAACTTGGCATCGTGCAAACACCTTCCCCCGGCCTTGCTTTCAGTACCATAGAAGATCTAGTGTTCTGAGGGTTTGGGGAGTACTTTTTATTGAGTTCTTGGGTCCTGTAAAGCCGTTTTACAGGTGAGGTTGATAGGAGTCCATTTTCTTTTTTATAAACTCCACATTAAGGGAAGTCACTTAAGTTCACTTAAGCTGTGGTTGACCCCACTTTCCCCCTCTCCCCTTGGTTAGTTATCAACCCAATTAAAGGAGAGCAGAGCCACAAAATGGGAACAAAACAAACGGCACAAATTGGGAGGTAGGCTAAAAGTTAAACCTCAGTGGCCAAGTTCTGGGAAAGGTAAACCTTGTAATCATTATGTGACATTTCTTGTAAAATTCCCTCAAATGAGGAAATGGTTACAATGGAAACCTAAAAATGTGCTTTAACAGAAGATGAGACCCAGATTAGGGCGGACATCTTCTCTGACCTCTGGTTAGAGACTGTCTGTCAACCAGCTCCATAAAACTTTGTTCATTCCTGCTCTTTCGGTCTCTCGTGAATGCTGTTCTCACTGAACTCGCTTGCCATATCAAAGTCACTGAGTCTCAGGCCAACTGTCAACTGGTACAGACCCAGGGTGCTAAAGCCATGTTCTTTATAACCTTTCTCGAATGCAGGCCTCTCTTGTCACTGGCATAAAGTTAAAAATTGGAAATCAGCTCTTGAACATTTCAGGGCTTTGTGCTTTGTCTTATAAAATCATTTATTGGCATAGCCTTGGAGCACATAGCAGTGGGCTTAATAGTTGATTTAGAAAAGGGTAGATTATCAATTAATTTTAATCATACCTGCTCTTTTGCTGTCCTTCTGCACACAAAGCCCTGGTTGTCTGTTCTGAAGCTGTGATCCAGTCTACGTTTTTGTTGATTATGTTGTACTCTGCCTGTGAGCCACCTCAGCCATGTTCCAGAGCTGGGGCCCTGATAGGTAGGGGTAGAGATAGACTCACTTCCACCAGGGAAGCTCTGCTATCTTTGCATTATGCATTGGAATTCACACAGGGTATTATTTGGACACACATTACATAGCTAAACTAAGTTTGGATATCACCAAAGTGACCATTCCTATTGCACAGCTAACAATCCTGTTACCTCTAAACCCTGTTCGTACTTAGAGACACGGTATCATGGTTTGGATATGGTTTGAGTGTGTCCATCAAGAGTTCCTGTATTGGAGGCGTGGTCTTCAGTATGGTGGTGTGGTGATGGGATCTTTAAGAGGTGGGGCCTAATGAAAGGTCTATTCTGGCCCCTTCCTGGGTTGCTCTTGGGCTTCCTGTGTAGTCATGTGATCTCTTCCTCCTGTCATGATGCCATCCACCACGGGTGATACAGCCAAGAGGGCCTGTATCAGAGTGGGTGCTATGTTGTTTGGACTTTCAGCCTTTAAAACTGTGAGTTAAACAAATCTCCTTTTTATCAGTGCCCAGCATTATAGTAATAAAAATGGATGAATGCAGATGGCGTTGGCTAGACCTTGACTCAGCACTTACTTGAGCCAGCTGTGGGCATGTTAGGGTGGCCCATGGTAGGGTCTCCCAGAGGTGGCCCTCTGCCATGGCAACAGGGCAGGAAGCTGCCTCTGCCATCGCCACCACTTGGCTAAATGAATGCTAAGATTCATATTTTCCCCCAGTGGATTGCATCTGCCTACAGACAGTTTCCAGCCAGCCCTGGGAAGCTGCTGGCCAGGAAATTCAAGCTGGCCTCCTGGCTGGGTACAGTTCCGGAAATGGCCTTGTCCCTTTGCTAGCTGTCAGGTGCTGCTGTCCTTGCCTCCTTCCTTCCTTCCTTCCTTCCTTCCTGAGGCTGGGGCCAAGAGAGGCCACCCATCCCTTTTGGATTTCCAGGGAGCCAGTTGGTCAAAATCTTCCGTTCTTTGCCCCTGTGTGGCCCTTTCATTCTCTAAGAAGGCACAGAACATGAGAAAGTGGTCGTTAGGGAACAGTTGCTAGGGAAGGGTAGTTGGAGTTGCCCTGACATCCCCCTCACCTCCTGACTCTGGGAGGAGGCATCTCTTATGGATATGCCTTGTTGCTTTTTGCTTCTTCTCTCTCTTCTTTCTTTAAAAGCCAAGCAATAAATCCATCCTGGTGAAGTAAAGGATAAAAGGGAAACCTCTTCTTAACTGGCTCAAGGCCATTGCACACATTACCAGGTGCACTCAGGCTGCAATTTACTTTTTAATTAAAGTTCTTGCTACCTACAGGAGAGCTGCACGTTGGGCGAGTGTTCTTGTGCTTGAAAAGGGTGTTTTGGGAGAGCAGTTACAAAGGGAGAGCTTGGCTTGTCATTTGGCTTAGTGAGTTTGATTTTTCTTCCTTTTGTTTCTTTTTGGTTTTTCCACATGAGTACCTATCTCTTCTTAGCTCATGACCTGTAGGTGAGTCTTCCCTGGGTCCTGAACAGACCTGATGGATGCTGGGGTTCTCTTGGCCCACTCCTCCCCATTCCTCATTCCACAGGACCTTGGTATCTTCTGGGGCACATGGCCAAGTCTCCGGCCTGGCCATGGGCTGTGCACCTGTTCTACCCCTCCCCAAGTCAATGCTGGCAGGGAAATGATTCCTTGAGGCAGTTCTACAAGAGGAACTGGAGTCCCCTTCACTCTAGGGACGTCCCAAAGGTTATGCAGAAGGTCACATGTTGGGGTTGAGGCTTGGTCATTCATTTTAGGGTTGAGTGGTCTTTTGCCCCTTTCCTTCAAAATGTACCTATGCAATGTCAAGCAGAATGCCAAGACGACACCCAGGATGCGGAGGCAGGTTTATTTATGTCGATGGGCACTGATTGGGATCACTCCCAGAATATCAGGTCCTGATTTCTGGTGATCTAGGGCTTTTGTATGATGCACAGTCAGGAGGTACAGAGGAGGTACAAAGATGAGGTGGAAAAGCCTGGCAGTCTTTCCGATTAGTTAGCAGGATGAAATCATCAGTTACAAGGGTAGGTTATCATCAGTTTATGAAGCTTGGTACGATGGTACAATGAGGCATCCTGCATGTTCGGTTATGTGCTCATGGTTATGGTTGAGA
The DNA here is from genome assembly GCA_004027595.1 of Dinomys branickii. Lineage (NCBI taxonomy): Eukaryota > Metazoa > Chordata > Mammalia > Rodentia > Dinomyidae > Dinomys > Dinomys branickii. The sequence continues at coordinate 23,261 of PVLD010003880.1, read as the reverse complement.
AAGTCATTACAAAGCCATGAAGCAGTTACAGAGCTAGGCAGTTTCAAAAGAACAAAGTTTTAAAACTAACAATTTCTCATGTAAAGATTTTCCCTTTCACCTGAGGATGTGCATTCTTTTTTTTCTCTCTCTGATTATATGGGGTTAGTTTCCCTCTTCTTGGAAACTTTGGCCACAGCAGCAGTCATGCAGGCCCTGTATTCCCACTTCTGTTTAATCACTTGCCTCAAGAATCTTCCTAAGGAAGATCAGGATTATCTGCCTCCCCTTTGCACTAAGGTAAAGAGGTCTATGTTTCCTGGGGCTATTCCTCCATCCCTGCAGGCTTCTGGGAGCCAAGCCCAGGGTTCTGTGCTTCTTCACAACCACGAGTCCTGCTTGTTGAGGGTTCAAGGAAGCTGCCTCATTTGGAGGACAGAAGGCAGGCGCAACCTTCTTACCCATGACCCTGTCTCTGATGAATCAGAAGTAGGAGAGGCAGGGTCTTTGCACTTTTGCTGTGTATGACTGGCTGCCTTTCTGGCCCACAGTAGTCTCTCCACTCCTGATATTCCAGGCAGTTTCCAGGCAGTGGGTGAGAAGGCTGAGAGGGCATGAGTCTGGGAACAGGGCTACCCTGGCTAGGGCTAAGACTTCCTTTGTAGGTGATGCATGCATGGCCCAGTGAGCCCCTGAGTGGTCTTCTCTGGTCTGTCTGTGAGTCCCTGAGGCTCTGAAGGGGGTGAAGTGAAAGATGACCAGAATCAGAATCCTGGCTAACACTGTCAAGCTTTGCTGAGTGCAGTGTGGACCTGACTCCGTTCCATCCCACCTCAGATGTGTAAGCCGTCATCCTCCCATACAGATGTGTGGTTTTGCCTCAAGATGACACTCTGACAGTCTGGATGGCAGCAAAACAAGTTCAACGACCGCTGGAGTTTAGGTTTAGACTTTTGTCTACAGAAAACGCAACACCCTGCCAGTGGTAGTCCAGGGTTTTTTTTCCCCTGGAAAAGTATGAAGTCTTACCCCTCCCTACCTGCTCCCCAACTACTCCATCCTGTAGCACCAATGGTGTGTATTTGTGGGACCCACAAAACCCCAACTTCATTAGTTCCTTGTACTAATGCAGATCAGGGAACAGGTCCAGGCTGTACTTGTAGCTTTAGAGTAAGAGAACCCAGCGTTGAACTGTAGTCCCCTTTCCATCCAGCTGTGTGACCTGAGGTAAAATGTTTAACTTTCCTGAGCTTCAGTTTGTAAAGTGGCATAGTAAGCTTCCCTTACACGATCGCTGCAAGGTGCAAGCAAAGGCCACACTTGCAGAGTGCCTGCTGTGACACTGTCTGCACAGCCAATGTTAACACCTCCTTCCCTCCCCCAGCTACATCGTTGTCTCTTTTCACTATATCTGGGTAGAGCAATATCTTGGGGTTTATCTCTTTCGGAACATTAGCTGGAATGTCATTTAGATTTTTCTCTTAATTAGTCTAGACTCAGGATTGAAGCTCCGATGAGGCTCTGCATGGAACCACAGCCTAGAAAAGAGGGGTGGAGATCTGACCCAATGCCTGCTCTGGAGTCTGTGCCTCAGAACCGATCAGACACAGGAGGATGCTCGCTAGAGAAGAGCAACCTGTATGCTCACCTGGCCTGCGGCTTTAATATGTGCTGGCTGCTTCTGTCTTCCAGAAGCAAATTAAGAATAGGTAGCCAGGTAGTTCAGTGGGAGAACACGAAACTTTGGCTCTGTCTCTTCCTATGGTACCCTGGTTTATGTCTTAGTCTGTTTTCTGTTCTTATAACAGTTAATTGGTAAAGGATAAGAGTTCATTTGCCACACAATTCTGGAGGCTGAGAAGTCCAGGAGCATGGGTTTGGCATCTGATGAGTGCCTTCTAGTGTTATAATATGGCAGAGGGGATCACATGCTAGCATGACAGCTCAGCTGTGTCTTCCTCTTCTTCTAAAGCCATTAATGCCATTATAGAGGTCCTACCCTCATGACCTCATTTAATCCTAATTAACACCCAATGGCCCTGTCTCCAAGTACTAGTACATATTGATTTTTGGATTAAATTTCCAACATGTGAACTTTTGGGGGACATGTTCACACCTCTCTGACCCAGCCCTCCCACCAAGTGTGGTTGTGATAGGAACATGAATTCTAACATAATATGGTTGTGGTTTTCAATATTTAGATACCACTTTTCATCCGTAAAGGGGTGATCATAATGATAATTTGTTTTCTCTAGAATGATTGATAGCTTACCAATGAGGCCCCTCAATGGAACAACAACATCACCCTTCCTTCCTTTCTTCTCTCCCTTCCCCACCTCCCTTCTCTCTCCCGCCTTTTCTTAGCATTCGGTGTTTGCCAGACACAATTTTGGGTATGGGAAAGATATGAGAATATGAAGATGTGTGAGCTTATGAACCTCACGTAAACAAATACGTTGGAGAATGAATTTTAAGGCATGAAAACTAAATTAGTGTTTACGGGGAAGGAACTTGAAGTCATCATCACCAAATGAGGAAACTGGAAGGACAAGGCACTAGGCCCATGCTCTGCCAGCTCACCTCCAGCCTCCATGCCTACCTCTTTGGAGAGGCAAGAGGGAGAATCTTGCTTTAGTGAGTCTTGAGCTGAGCTTTAAGTGTTGTTTAGAATTTTGGAAGATAACAGTGTGGGATAGGAAGGGAACGCTAGAGGAGGGAACAGCTTTCGCAAGGGTACAGAAGCATAAAGAGGCTGAGCCAGGGACAGCAAACGGCTCTCCCAGAAAGGTATGTGCGAGCCCCTGCAGAGACCGTGACCATCATGGCTCACAGAGATAGTTGATTGGCTTCCATCATCGATACCTTGCCAGGAATTAATTGTATTCATGATAATGAGCTTGGACCCTGGACACTAGGCTGGCTTAAATAAACCTCTCTTAAATATTGGATTTATGATGTGTTTTGCATAATAGCAGCAGTAACTCCACTAGTCACACGCTAGATAGATGAACCCAAATACTTAAAGAAACCTGGGCCAAGAATGCTGGTGAAAAACACCTCATGATAAATCATAGCTATTAATTTGCATGCTTTGGGGCTTCCAGTCTGGAGCAAACAATTCTTTAGCCTCCTGGGAGTGTTGAGCAGTATGCCTTTATAAGCATGCAGGGTAATTTATACTAATGCCTCTGCTTTGTCCTTGCGCTTCTAACACGACTCCTTTGCTGAGAGAGATATTAAATTGGTCCCATCTATTTTGTGTTGTTCTCCTGGTCGGCCTGTAGCAGGGAATCCCCTTTGACATCAGAATGTCTTCTGCATCCAGAGTGCCTTTGGCTGCCTTTTGTCTGTCTTAGGACATGGCAGATGCTGGTGGTGGATTCCATGGCACAGATGCCATGAATCTGTGATGTAACCCTCATGTGATGTCATGGTGGACACATGCTACCAGTTCCCTAAGTGGATGAGAGGCCAAGCTACAAGCCAGACCTCATGCTTCTTTTGGAGGATGTGTGATCATGTGGCATTGTCAGAATTTGAATGTTTGCTATTTTTAAGATAATATATGATTATATTACAAGTTCAGGCCATCTATCCAAATTGTGTCATTAAGCCTGGACCAAAGGGATGGCTCCTACACTGCTCACAGCACCCCACACAGTCTCTACTTTCCCAGTCTGAAGGAGCAGATTGGACCAGTTTTCACATATGAACAGGGCCTGGGTCATTTGCAGCCTTTAGGAGCCATGTAGCTTTTCTGGCTCCACCTGTAGAATGGAGACCCAGTGTTTTTGGTCTGAACCAGCTGGCTGTGGCCCTGTGGGGAGGCCCCTGTCCTGGCTAATGGCATAGACAGCCACCGGGGAAGGTGTCCTCTGTCACTTGTGTACTGGTGGAGCTTGTCAAATGATCAGTGGTGGTGGTGGTGTGGCCCCACCATGGGACACGGAACTGATCTTCAGTATCCAAAGCTGTGTTTAGGGAATCTCTGTGCCGTGCATATTGTCTGTGAGCCTCTGCCCCAGGTCTTCAGCTTTGTCAAAGCTGTCCACCGTTATGGACATGAGTGTGTGCTGGGGGGGGGTGGCACTGTGCTCAGAAGGGCAGGGCGTTGGAGGTAAGCAGTGGGCATTCAGATCTGGTGTTGACTGGTTGCAGGCCCTGGGATACCATCACTGGTGTCTCTGAAACCCAGCTTTTTCACCTGGAAAATAAGCTGAGATAATGTCTTCTTTCAAAGGGCAACTGTGAGGGTTGAGAGATTTGATAGCTTGAAGAGGTATTGCACAAAGGAGGTGCTCAGGAAATGGTAGCATCTGCTGTCCAGTGCGCAAATTGAAAGGGCTGTTTGTTTAAGGATTTTCAATATTTTTGGCTTGGCCTTAGCAATTCAAAATGGCAACCAGTGGATGCCGTGGTCAGAGTTGCTACCATTGTTGAGCTTTCTTTCCTTCTTTAGTGTTGGCAGAAACTGGCTCATGCCTCTGTACCTCTGACAGCTGGCTAGACTGTCTTGTCCTCCTCTGAAGGGCATGCCAGCCATGGTTAATGCCAAGGCTCCTCCTATGGAGGCCCTTGGCTAGGACCTTCACACCCTAATGCTATGGATGAGGGATTTGGCAGGACACTGTCTTACACATGCAGTTCTTTCCAGGTAGGACAGCAGAGGAGTGCAGTTCATATCCCAGGCTGTGTGACTTTGGGCAGGGCATATTATCAACTTGTGCCTTAATTTAAAGGAGTTAGGAAAACTATCTAATAGGAATAACTATTTTATTTTATTATTATTTGATGGTACTGGGGATTGAACCCAAGACCTGTGCACTGAGTACATACACACCTGTGCCTTTTTAATTTTTTTGAGACAGCTTTTCACTAAGTTGCTAAGTTGCCAAGTTGTCCAGGCTGAGCTCGAGCTTGCCATCTTCCTGCCTCAGCTTTCTACCGTGCTGAGATTACAGGCATGTGCTCTACTATGTCCAGCGTCTCACATAATTTTATGAAAACTGAGCCAAGCAGGCAAAATGCTGTATCAGGTGCCTGGCACATGGCCCAAAAATGCTAGTTATTTTTATGATCTTATTCATATCACCCCCCTTGGCCCTTATAAGTCACTCAAGGGACAAGCAAGTCTCCCACTTGGGTGCCGTTTTTCTAGATAAGGAAGTGGAGGCTCTGCAGTTACCTGCTCAAGAATCTCATAGGAAGGAGAGACTGGGCCTAGATCCCCATAGACCCTGCATGAGAAGGGCATCTGCACCACTGCTCAGTGGTATCCAGACACTGCTCCACACATTGGCTTCCTGGGAGCCCCTGGGGACCCTGAAAGCAAATTCCTGGGCCCCATCCCAGATATGATGACCCAGACTCTCCAGGGCAGAGCCTGTGTTTGTGAAGAGTTTCCCAGGGAGTACTGAGCCCCATCCCAGGACTCTGAGGGGAACAAACATCCTCACAGCCTGGTACCTGGTGATTTTGTCCTTGGTAGGTTAAGTAGCTTGTGGAAATGCAGGCAAAGAAAGTGGTCACTTTAACACTACCAGTTCTTTTCCAGGTCATTGGATTCCTTTCTGGATTAAATAACCTCATTACATATTACAGGCTCTGTGGAGAAAGTCTATTTTAAAAGGGTTGAAACAATCTTTGTCAAGACATTCTGTGTGGTCTGGACATAGCTAATTGGCAAAAAGTGGCCAAAGTCAACTCCACCCAGTGCACAGGGCCCCGGGCACAGTGTCAGGCCAGACAGGTGATGCATCTCACTGTAGCAGGGAGACCGTGAGCTCACCCACACCCCTTTCACCTTAGTCTGACTGGGTCATTTAGCAGATGGGAGCCTTGGGGGTTCTGGAAACACAGAGTCCTGGACACAGAGAGAGAAGCGCTCAGTTTGAAGTGTGAGTTTTATCATCAGAACAGCCTCATTTCCACATGTGCTGAAGACAGTCCTGCAGACTCATTGGCTTCCTGCTCACCACACAGAATTGGGGCCAGTTCTCCACAGATGCACCCCTGGACCCTTCCCTTTGTGTCCACAAGTTGCCATATTGGTGGTGGCTAAGTACATGGGCCAAGGATCCAGATGCCTGGGTTCAGATCCTGACTCTGACCGTCACTAGCTTTGGGCTCTTGGACAACCTACTAAATTTTTGTGATGCCTTAACTTTCTTCATCTGTAGGCTAGAAATAATAAGATCACCTCATTAGGTGGATGTGAGGCTTAACTCAGGGTTAACTGGGTTAACTGGTTAACTGAGATGACCTAGGAAAAGTAGAGTACCATGGAAATCACTGAAGGAGGTTAGCTGATGGGTCAAGGAGCTGAGGTCAAGAGCAAAAAAACCTGATTAGGTGAATCATGGGGGAAAACTTTCTAGGCAGAAGGCAGTGTCCTTCACAGAATGTGAGAGATTGGCATGACTGAGAAAGCCAGGGAGCAAGGGATGGGGGCTGGGTGAAGCTGTAGGTGTGGGCAAAGCCAGATCCTCAAGGTCTGCTGGGCTGTGCGGTCCCAGGGGCAGCAGACCTGGACAGTGCAAGGCCAGCCTGGTGGCTCAGGAGAGACAGTCGGACACATCTGTGGGGTTAAAAGGCTATTCAGCCACAGTGAGGTGGGTGGAGGGGCTGGGTGGGAGAGGATACAGGGAGACAAGTCAGGAGGTTGTTGGGGAGACCCTGGTGGACTCAGTTTAAGGCGTAGACACACTCTGTGCTCAGCTCAGTGTGGTGCTCTCCGCTCACTCTGACTTCCAGCCTGGCCACGCTCTCTCACATCTCTGCACACAGAGGAAACGAGGCCCTGCCTGTGTGTTTTGCCAGCCAGGAAAAGTCCAAGCTGCATTTCCCATCAGCTGGCCTCTGACTTCCTGAGAGGCCTCTCTGCTCATGTCCCCCTGTATCCGTCCCCCTGAACCGGAGTTCCTCTCTTTCCTGAGCATTTCCTGTCTCCACTGATGGCTTTTCTCTGTTTCAATTCATCTTCTCCAGCTTCCCTAGTAACTTTATGTCCTGCTTTCTGATCCCATGTCTCATCTTTGCCCTGCTTGCCTACTTATCAGCAGCTGGCAAATGGGTCATGGTCACCCCAGTGCTGCCTGGGCGTTCCATGGTCACTGCTGGGGGAAATAATGGATTCTTGTCACATCAGGTATTTTTCAGACATTCCGGGAAGGAGAGTTTGTCTGGGCAGGTGGGAAATGGCCCTGGCCTAGTGCGGACTGTTGAATCTGCACCATTCTTCTCTCTTCAGGATGTGGGTCCCCTACAGGGAACCTTGGGGAACTGGAGCTCTCAGTTCCTTGGGGAGAGGCCCTAGGGTCTCCAAGCTCCCTAGACCAGAGTTTCTTAAAAGAAGTTCCAGAGAAGGCAAGGAAGAGAGAATGAAAGAAATCTGGTCAAGAAATAACCTGAAAGAGCTCTACACCGTACCACAGTTTCCAGGTCATGTTGGTTGTATATTGTGATCTGAGTATGAACTTTACTCCAAAGAACACTTTTCCAGATCAGGATGTTGGAGTGCAGGCAGGCAGTGTCTTACCCAGAAACTCTAAGCAAGAGGTAAACCTCAAGTGGAAAGCTAAGACCTTAAGCTCCCTGCCATAGTGGTATCTCTGAAAGGTCATTATTTCTTTCCTTAGCTGTTAGAGTTCATCACTGTAGAGCAATAAAGGTGGCTATTTTATAACTCTTGGTTGAGTTATGGTGGGTTTACCTCATTACATTCTGATGTGTAGGCAGTCACCACAGGCTGTGCTCTGGGTGTCAGTGAACCTTTGACAAGGAGACAGAGAGGCAGTAGCCACAGAACACACAGAAAGTCAGGCAGCTGAGGAACTGTTCACACTGACCTTAGTAGAAAAGACTCCCTGGGATCATCCGGGTACTGGTTTTAAAATGAAGTTAGCCTTAGAACTTTTAGACAAGTAAAATCTGACCTGGAAAATGAATGCATTCAGTATAGCACAAGAGGATGAGCTGGCTGAAATTAGCAGTGGAACTGGAGAGGCTGTGAACTTGGGGCTGCAGTATTTTTACTGCAGCTTCCTGCTAAGGACTGTTGGGGGATCCCAGGCTGGCTTTAAAAATCATCTGTCAATTCAAGAAAGAAGAGTGACTTGCCCAAGGTCACCAGGCCCTTGGAGACTCAGGTTTCAAGGGGGGGGTGTCACACGGTACAGTGACAGTGTGCATCAAAATCCAGGACTCCAGGCTGGTAGCTTTGTGATCCCTCTTACACACCTTTCTCTCTGTCTTAAATCCTGAGTGTCCATCAGCCTGCAGCATGGGGTCTCTCAGGAAAGGTAATGGGGAGGTGATTGCTCTGAGACTCTAAGTGGGTTGCTGAAACCCACCTTTTCCTTTTCTAGCTGCAGTAGTGGCAGGAATGATATGAACTGAGGGTGCTGCTGGGAAGGCTCACTCCATGCAAAGCCTCAGGTAGGAATGGATGGGAAACAAGTCATAGTGGGGATGGATCCAGGTCTGCAATCTGACAGGTGGGGGGTTAGAGCCATAGGATAGGGGTGCAAAGAGCTGGCAAGACCTCTGCAGCTATATTCTTGTCCTATACTGGAGAGTGATTAGTCAGTTTTTCTGTTTGGCTGCATAACAAACAACCCCAAACTTCAGTGGCTTATGAAGCAGAAGTTTGTTTTTCCCTCCTGCTGCACCTGGGCTGTGTCTTGGCTGTGGTTCTGCTCCATATGCTTTCTCATTCCCCGATGTGCCTGTTTTATTGTGGCTGAGAAGAGCAAGAGGCTGAGCCAAACTGAACAACACATTCAAAACTTCGGTTCAGATGTGGCGTACCTTATGTCTGCTTGCATTGCATTGGCCAAAGTAAGTCATGGGGCTGATGGTGGTGATAGGACCTTTGTATATGACAAGATGGCAATAGGGCCTTCGTATGTCACAAGATGTCTTAGCTTTCTAGATCAGTTTATAAAGAGAAAAAGGACTATTTTGGACATGTTTTCAGAGTCCATGGTCACTTGGCTGTGTTCCTTTGGGTCTGTGGCAGAACGGTGCATTGTGGCACGATGGTCATTGGAAAGCATAAAAAGGGGAGTAAGGGGCAAGGTCCTAATATCCTCTTCAAGGACAAGCCCTCAGTGACCGAATTTCCTTCTACTAATGCCCATCTGTTAAAAGTTACATCACCTCCCCTTAGAGCCATGGTCTGGGGACTGAGATTTCAGTACACAGAACTATATGGGACATTGAAGATCTAAGGTACAGCATAAAGGAAAGGAAAAGGAATTGTATAATGCTACTAAAACCGAGAATAATTACAACCAGTGCACTCTACCATAAAAGGTGCTTTGGGATATTGGAAGATATTCATGGTGTGTATTGTATAGGACATAGTTTTAGAGATAGAATGACCTTCACTGTCTCTTGAAGATTTTAAATTCTGTGTCAAGTTTTTCAGTACCTTGGCTTTCCAGCATTATGGGGGACTTTGGTTTTTGTTGTTCTTTCCTAGAAGAGGATACAGGCCTGAGTGAGCTTGCAATGGCTTCCCCTTGTTGCGCTGGCAGGGCTTAGTGACAAGGGAGGGCCGAGGGGTACTTGTGCCATGATTGACCCTGAGCTCAGGCCATGCTTTGCAGGGAAGTGGGAGGGGCAAGGCCGCAGGACTCCTTCTCTCCCCACACTGTTTTCCAGGAATTGTGTATTTTGTCCTTATGGTTCTACTTTGACAGATAAAAAAAAATCAAAACAGAAGCTCATGGAGATATGGGGCTTCCAAACCTCACCTTCCTGATGGAAATCAATGGGATGCTTACTTGAATGGAGGTGTTAGTAGTTTTTGTGATATTTATTATCAATAAATCAAGCATCAGGAAATCGCTGTGCAGTGGAATCATTGGAGATTCTGGATCTGGGTTACTTGGAAAAGTTCTGCTGCTGAATATTTTAATAGTTTCATGGGCTCCTGGCTCAGCAGAAAGCTTCCCCCAGATCACCTGTGCACTGCCAGGTGGCCTTTGAGCAGACACACACTGCTAAAGAGGTGGAGGACATTCCACTCAGGGGAGTGATAATGGCCCTGATGGCTGCTCCTTCTTACACAGATTTCAAAAGGCAACTAGTCTCTTGAATGGAAAAGGAACTTAGATAAGAAGGAGCCAGGAATGTGCACCTATTTTTGCTCAAAGGGTTTTCACTAATATTGCAAAACTAGTGAAGAAAGGCAAAAGATAAGACGAGAAAGGTTCCTGTGTTTACTCTGCAGAGGACAAGCTTGTGCCAGGTCAGGGGAGACAGGTCTGAAGGACTGTCCTGTTCACAATGGGCTGCTCCCGAGGGCCTTTTCTTCCTCTGAAGTTGCTCATTTCTATTTTCCTCCAAAGTTTTTATTTTGAAAGATATCGAACTTACAAGGAACATCACTAGGTCCTAGAAGACTCACTGTTGTTAACATTCTGCCACACTAGTCCTGTCTTTTTCTATGGTTACTTTTTATCTCCCTGGATCACTTGAGAATTGAACATATGCTTTCTGAACAGTATGTCCCTCCTAAGAACGACATTCCTGCAGAACCACAATGTATTTGTCACGCTTAGCAAAATTGATGTCAATCATCATTATCTTCAGTCCTTATTCAGGTTTGCCAGGTAAGCCCAAGCTCTAGAGCAGGGCTCATCCCCTGCTCGTTGCCTATTCTCATGAATAAAGTTTTACTGGAACACAGCCATACCCACTCACGTGTGCATTGTTGCCTGTGGCTGTTTTTACACTGGCAGAGATGAGTAGTTGGGAGAGATGTCTTGCAAAGCCTAAAATATTTTTACCACCAGACCCTTAATCCAGGAGCCAGTCGAGGCTTATATTTTGCATAGGTTTTATATTTTTAACATATGGATAAAGGATCCCTCATTCACGAACATTCTCTACACATGCATGACAACAGTCTCCCTGGCCTGCTCTCCTAGGAATTCGTGCTCTGCCTGCTCAGTCCCTGTCTCCCATCAGTTCCCTGTAAGCCCCTGGCTCTAAGGAGCTGCTTAATGATGTAGGTGTATGGGGTATGCTTGCCTTGTGTCTTCATTCCTTGTTTCTGAGGTTCCTTTTGTCTCAAACACCTCCTGACCTTGTCTTAAAGATTAGAGCAGATGCCACTTCCAGGAAACCTCTAGACCCTTTCTCCCTCCCTCTTCCCAGGACCCTAATACCCACCATCTGGTTGTCCACACTTCTGAGACCCAGTGGCTTTTCTGGTGTAGCACTTACCACATGAATGTATTATTTATTCCTGTTCTTCTCACCACTACTTTGTGGAAGCCTTGAGGGCAAGGATTATGTCTCATTCGTCTGCATATCCTGCATGCCTAACATAGGGCTTACATGCTGCATAATGGTTTCTTGAATAAACTGATGGATTCTTCAGTGGCTCAAGGGCTTCTCTTCTAGTCCCAGCTCCACCTTGTGGGAGTTCCATTCCTCCCGCCCTTTCCCTCCCAGGGAATGTGGTTGAGTTACTTACCTTCCTGGTGGCTGATCTGCATGCGGCCTTAGATCAGCTTAGTGCAGAGACCAGGAGAGATGCAGGAGGAGGAAGGCTGAGGGGTAACTGAGGGGATGCTTTTTTCCCAGCCTTGCTCCTCTGCAGCCCAGAGTCCTGTGTGAACCTCCCACCATCTCTCAGACTGGCCCAGTCACTGGAGGCTGCTTTGAGTCTGGGATCTTGGCCACTGTTCTGTGGCAGGCAGTATCAGCAGGTGACATTGAGTGTGCTTAGTATCTTCTCATTTGATTCTCATACACCTGAGAAGAGGTCAGTATTCCCTCGCTCCAGACAAAGAAACTGAGGCACGTATTGGTGGCCGTATGGTTAGGCGTGTCAGAGCTGGTGTACAAACGGGGAATTATGTGATTCAGAACCCTTCCTTCTTGTCCCCCCCATTGGCGGGGCTAGTGTGTGTCTGGCATCTCATTTAAACCCCTGAGGGAGTTTATTGTTCCGTGTAGAATTGGAGTTTGGGGCTAGGTTCTAGACAAGGGCTGTCCAACAGAGGGAGTGTTCTATGACCAGGAAGAGGGTCTTGATCTCTGTTCAGTGTGTATCAAGTAGCCACATGCCACTTAGGAAATGTGCCTACTGCAGCTTACCTAATTTTAAAGAACATATTTAATTTAAATAGCCACATGTGGCTAGTCCCTATGGGTAGCGAAGTCTGGAATAAATGTTGGCTGGGTTTATCCTGGGTAAATGTGCTGTGTGGGATGGGCTAGCATAGATCTCATAGAAAAATTGGCATTAAATCCTAAACAACCCAGCCAGGAACCAGTTTATTCTGGAATTGGAGGTTGCCTGATTGCAGAGCTGTCATGAGCCCTGACAGATTTCAGGTTTCCATTAGGGGCAACTGATTTGTCTGTCCCTCCTACAAGGCAGAGGGGCAGGCAGAGATACATGGGGGAGGAAAGAGAGATTAGAAGAGAAGACCCACGGGACCGCAGGTGCTGAAGCTGGTAGACATTTGCTCGAATTTCAGTTCTCCTGGTGTTTGCCTATGATCCTTTTGGGATATGAGATTGCAGGACTAGATTTGTCTTCCTAGCTAGAGTTGCAAGCATGGTGTAGGCTCCCGGGAAAATATACCTTCTCCCAGTGCCTGGGTAGGGTCCCTGCAGGGTGTCAGTGATGCTGTCTCTTAAACTGGGCTGTTGAACTAGAGGAGTTTGTATAGTGGTTGCAGAACTGAAATTTGGGGCTGTACATTCTGGGGTTAAAGTTGACAAGTTCCTTTGGGCAAGTTACTTCACCTCTCTGTGCTCAAGTTTCTCCAGCTGTAATGGGGAGTTAACATCACAACTCCATATTCTCATGCAAGTCTTGTAGCAGTCAAGCAAGTGAACACATCCAAAGTATTATGCCTCATGAGCACTCCACATCCAGTAGGCCTTTGCTGCTTTTTAGGGCATTGGTACCAACCGTGATGCTGTAGAGTCAGATCAACATAGTCCTTTATCTTCTACTTTATGACTTTTTTTTTCCTACCCAGTTTCTAGCATTCAGAACTCAAAATACTTTTGGGAGCTTTGCAAAAAAAAATTTGCTTCCAAATCCTGGGAAAGGATGTCTGTTTTCTCATCTCATCTCCCTCTCTCGCCCTCTCTCTCTAGATATTTATAGTTCTGGATAGAAAAGAGCTGCTTTGATTTCTCAGAATAGTTTCCACAAAAGTATGTTGTTGGGGAGGCATGGCTGGGTGGAGAGTGTTAGACTTGGCATGGGAAGGCCTGAGTTTGCATCCTACTTGCCAGCTGTATGACCTCCGAGACCCAGCCCCAAGCTAGTTGACACCCGCAGCCCGTTTCCTCATCTATGAAGTGGGGATGGAGCTATCAATAGTCAGATGTGACGATACAGCCGCCTTCCTGCATGGAGCAGATGCTGTAAACGTCAGTTGCAGCTAAGCATTTAAATCCTTCTACAAGATCAGTGTTCCAGCTCACAAGTTGGAAAGTACTTGGGGTCCTTCCTGGTGGGGCTCACAGCTGGAAGCTGTCCCAAAACAGTCTTCAGAGTTCTGCAGCAGCAGATCCTGTCTTCCCAGCTTGTGGTTCTTCCTCTGCCAACCAGCCTTATTTAGACTAGGGGAGCAAAGCTTCTGAGAAGAACCAACTGCAGGCTGGGCTGCAGTTGCCCTGCGGGAATAGTCAGAGATCCAAATCTCCAGATGCAGAGAGGTGAGAGGTGACAAGGTGACTTGGGGAAGATGATGTGGCTCCCAGTGTTTAGGGGAGCAGGTCCTCTGCCAACTGCTCTCTTTGGGGAGTGGGAGGGGTCAGCTCCTGGGTTGCAGGAGTCTTGTTTGCAGAGGAAGGTAAAGCAGGGGATATCACGAGAACAGCGACAGATCATAGAAGGCACAGAGAGTGTAAGAACAGGTAGGAATTACAGACGGTTTCTGAGTCTCCCTCCATTTCTGGACATGAGGACTGTGGGGGATACCACGTGAAGCCTCACCAGATGCAGACCCAAGTTCAAGCTGGTCATGCCACTTTCCTGCACGTGATTGGAATAAATACCTTCGTAGCCTCCAGGAGCCCAGCACTGAAAATGAGGATTAAGGATGCAGCAGTTAGTGTCTGGATGAACTAAGTGAGCTTTTTCCCCATGGCACTTCATGATAAATAGCACCATGTGTGCTCATCTCCTGACTTGGCTTTGCTATTTGCAGAAGGCCGCGTGGACCATCCAGGGAGCTTTGAGCTGGTGCTGCACCTGTGCCATGGCATGGTGGGGTGGAGGTGGATGGGTGCTGCTGGCAGTGCTGGGTGTTTCCAAAGCTCCAACACTGGGTACTGGAAGGCCTAACACCTAAGGTCATGCCTTGGCTTGAACTGTGTCCTCTTAACACAGTTGTGTTGGAGTCCTGTCTGTATCTCAGACAGTACCTTATTTGGACACAGAGACTTTACAGAACTAACCAAATTAAGTCATCACAGTGGGCTGTGATCTAGCAGGACTGGTGTCCATATTGAAGGGGAAACTGGGACACAGGGGCACACTTAAAGGAAGATGAGGTGAGGGGACAGAGGGAAAAGACGTCATCTACCAGCAAAGGAGACACAGAACAGGTCCTTCTCTCAAAGTTCTCACATGGAGCCAGCCCCTACCTCCAACATGGGGATCTTAGATGTCTATCTCACAGAAGTATGAGGAGATACATGTCCATTGTGTGGCTTTTGTTAGGGTAACCTAGCGAATGAATGCAGGTAGTGGTCTCTGCACCTTTAATAAAAGAAGGGGTCATAAGAGTGACTGTGGAGGGGCCGAGGGCCCTGGCCAGAGCCCTGCCCTACACTTACTCACTGTGTGACTCAGGGCTCTTGATCCCGTAAACCATGGCTTTCTGCTCAGGACACAGAGGTCGTGTAATCCCTACACTTCGTGCTTGTGTGAGTCAGTGAAATGGGCAGGTGGTGGAGGCAGGTGTTACCCTCCATTCCTCTATCCTGATTTCTTCTTTCCTTTGCAGATAGATGACACCCCTCCTCTTGGCTCTGCCCAGCAGCTGCTCACCCCATTGCTCCTTCAGCATTTCTGGAGGCAGAAACATGCAAGGCCCAGGGAAGGTTTTGGTGAAGATCTTTGGGCACATTTCTATGCAAGAGATAGGCCAGAAAGACTTCCCTTACCTGTGTGCTTTGGGGATGAATTAATGAAAGACATCTTTATTAGGCATTTGATTTTTGCCTGGCTCTGCTAGGAGCTCACATTTGCTTTCTCATCAAATCCTACTGCAACCCTATGAACTAGATATGGTTATACCCTTCTATTGACACAGGAAGCTGAATGGCAGAAAGCATAGATAACTTGCTGCAAGTCGTCTACGTTATAAATAGGCATGCATGGATTTTAGTCAGAATTGTGTGACTTCAGACCCTTTCCCTTTCCCGTGACATGATGCTTCATTTGGAGAAGCGAGCAACTCCCAGAATAGAGTTGTGGTGGAGGCAGGGAAAGGCCCTGTCCAGGGTTGCTGCTAAGAGAAGGAGGCTGAGCCCACATGTCTCCCCGGTGGCCTGGGTTCCCTTCCCTCGTCTTTCCCTCTCACCTCCCTGGAAGAGGCACCCCTGTTACCCAGCTGTTGTTTTTCCTCATTTTTAATAGAGATGATGAATGAACCAAGACTTGATAAGAAAAGGCAAACAGTGTTTGGGTTATGCGTTATTCTAGTGAAATGTATTTCTCACTTCAGGTCTTAAGTGACTTTTGTGTTAAAATGCCATCATAGAAGGAAAGGTTAAATAAAATGAGTTTGCATGGCAGAAGTGTCAGCCAAGGGCTGAGACCTCAGGCAGTGAGCTGTAAGCTTTGCTGATTCCCCAGGGGCAGAGTTGTGACCACTTAGGTTCTCCCTGGGGCATTGAGAGGAGACAGAGAAGTGAGCGGTCTGAGGAGTTCAGCTGGAGTTCGGCTCCCTGGAGGCCTGGCAGGTCTGAGGACCCAAGAACGTGGTTCCCTCAGCACTTATAAGGAACACAGGTGCACAGGGCTGCTGTTGGCTTGTGCCATGACCCACCTCCGTTCCCTGCACCGCTGTGGTGCCGTGGATCCCGCAGCCATAGGGACAGATGTAGAGACAGAGCTATGTGGAGACAGAGTCCTTCTGTGTGCTCCCTACTGGCTCTGCAGGAGGCTTCTCCTATAGGCAGGACTGAGAGAACCTGCGCTGGTGTCATGTCTCCAGGGATACCGGTTTATCCCAGGCTTTAAAGATGTTTGGCACCAGGCGGTGAATTGCCTCTCACATTGAAGTTATTTTTCTTTGTGAATCTGTCTCCAGCAAGTGTGTCTGTTGTGATTTGGAAATATCTTGTCACAGGATTCTGTTCATTCCCTCCCATTCTGTCCCACCCTGCCCCATCCCATCCTGTTCCTCTCCATGTGGCAAATACATGCGAAGGTGTGCTCAGTGTCAAGCCCTGCTCCAAGTGCAGGGGCCCCGGAGATGGCCATGCCCCAGTCAGTGCCTATACCAAGTTTCCCCTCTAGGAAAGTGGCAGCACAAGGCGGACAATGGATGGAGGCGCTGGTCCCTGCCTCCGCAAGTGGGTCAAGGAGCAGGGGCTTCTTAAGGTGACCACTGGGCTGGGTTTTCAAAGGCTGGACTACAAATGTTAAATTTCTACATTGGCACGCAGAGAGCGCTTGCTGCATGCCAGGCCCCATCCCTGCATTTTATAGCCCTTACCTCACTACTCCCTGGCTAACAGCCTCAGAGGGAGGTGCACTTACTGTCACCTCCATTTTCCAAAGGAGGAAGCAGAGGCTCAAGGGAAGCAGCTGAGGCGGTGCTGGAGCTGAGTTCAAGCCCAGGCAGGCTGAGGCTCTCTTGTCTGTATAGGGAGACATTCCAGACTGGGAGGTGAGGATGGTGCCACCTCGACCATAGGGCAGAGGAGGGTGTCAGCTCGGCACTGAGGCTGCTCCGGCTGCTGGCCAGGAAACTCTGAGCCTGGGCTGGGATTTGTGTGTCTGCTGTCTGTGGAGATGGGCGGTGAGAGCTGCATGGCTCCGCATGAGGGTGAGGCAGAGCCATCCCTGCTGCTGGTCTCAGGCCCGGAGCTCTGCTGGCTGCCACCCACAGGGACAGCATTGTGCCCTCTGCAGAGCCCCCCTGCACTCTGCCTGGCACCTCGGACGCCTGTGCGGCACACAAGCTGGGGTGTGCACAGGCATTCAACAGTGCGACATTAAGCTGTTTTCCCTCATTAGCCTTTTTCTAGAGAAAATCGAGGGCTCCACTGCATGTGTTACAAAGTACAGCCTTTCTCTGTTTTAATGTGCTGCCAATTGTAAGACTCATCATCGATTTAATAATACTCTCTCAGAGGGAAAAAA
Organism: Dinomys branickii; assembly: GCA_004027595.1. Classification (NCBI taxonomy): domain Eukaryota; kingdom Metazoa; phylum Chordata; class Mammalia; order Rodentia; family Dinomyidae; genus Dinomys; species Dinomys branickii. The sequence continues at coordinate 5,920 of PVLD010003880.1, read as the reverse complement.
AAGAAAAAACGACCACATTAAAACTACGCATTGATCGTAGGGTTCATCGCCAATTATCATCTCAGAAACACTGCGATGTAGAAAGAAAGAAATGAGCATCTTGGAGGCCAGGGGGTGTGATGCTTTCTGTATATTGTGCAGAAAGTGAGTCCCTGTGTGGGGGGCTTGCCCCGGAAAGGCGGTGCCGGCTGACTCTGGTGAGGGCAGGGAAGCTGAAATCCATGCACATTCACTTTTGCTTTGACTGTCTTCCATTTCAAATCACCCAGTCATACTTTGGGAATATTTCAGGTAGCTCGGAAACATGGCTGGAATCATTCTTCAATTGGGCTTGACAAATAGCTTCCACTGTGAGCTGGGGAAGTGTTGAACTCAGTGGATGCACAACAGCTGGCAGTGATCACAAGGTACCTGAGTGCATTCTTGACCACTGGGCAGGCGTTAGACCCAGCCATGTGGCATGAGAGCGCTTTGCTCTCAAGAGCCCAGGGATCTGGGCCAAATTTCAGCAACCTCAGAAAACAATTGCTTTGTCTTGCTGGGTCCCAGATTCCCCTGGTGTGTAGTACGGTTGCAAAACACCAAAAATAGCAGCTGACAGTTGCTCAATTCTTAGGATGGCCCAAACATTGGTCTATGTGCCTTACAAGTACTAACTCATTTAATCCTCATAATAGCCCTATATGGTAGATACTGTTATCTCCACTTTTCAGATAAGCAAACAGAAGCATAGCGTAGTTAGGAAATTTCCCCAAATTCACATAACTGGTAAGTGGCAGAGATAAGCATTGAATTGAATCTCTCTGGTTATAGGATCCAGGCTATTAACAGTGGAGGTACTGAGTCAGGGCAATAATTAGTGTATGAAGAGAAACAACCTAGAACTTTGAAAAATGAAATTTAATGTGTAGCTCCAAAAATAGATTAAATAACAGTCTTTCTGGTTGGAGAGATGTGAGGTACAGAGATTGTCCTGTTTGCAGAGACCTGGAGGCATATCTGTGATATTCTGGAGTTTCTAAAAACAGTAGGACCAGACAGTCTCCACAAGCTACCCAGGGCAGTATCCTTGGACTGTCTGGGAAAGACACAAATTCTGGTACCATGGACCTCCTACTGACATGCCATACCTTCTAACAGTCTTGAAACATTTGTCCAACATGTATTTGTTGGAAACAAGGAGAAGTAGATTTTCTAATAATAGAATCAACACACCTTTTTCTTTACATTCTTTAGGCTGTAAAGTGAACATAACATCTGACACTGTTGAAGCTTGTGTTTTTACTGCATATTTTTCTATCACTCATAACTGGATGGTTTTAGCTACTCATTAGCTAAAGATGGTGGTAGCCTACATCAACACCTCATAAAATATTTGTGTGACGCAAATTGTACTATATTCTGTTTTACTCATTCAGAATTCAGCTGGCTGATACTGTTGATTCAAGTTGCTGGCAGCTGGCATTATGTCAAGTTGGTAGCATGGTCTGTAGTTGCATGGTGCCATTTCCGTGGGCAAGCAGAAAAAATACTTGATAGTTCTAGTAAGCCAGAGCTAGGAAGATGTTTGATTTTTATCTGCAAACTCTTTTTACTCAAGGGCCCCCTCTTGCACAGAAGATTGAATTGCTTTTTCCCAATTATGTCTATTTATTAATTGCCCATAGAAACTTGAATTAACTGGTACCATATTGGTGTCTTACTCTAGTGACATTTTTTGCAGCCTCTGTAGGTGGCATTTTAGGCAACTCTGAGGACTGCCACGTATGGGGTGTAGGGTGCATACTGCATAATTCTAGGAGTGTGAGTTTCATTTCCTAGAGATTTATAACCTGCATGGTTTATAAAGGAAGTAAAAAGTAGATTCCAGATTATAGAGCTATTGTGACACTCAGGAGAAACTCTGTAAGAATGACACGAGATGATTTAGGCACTGGGAGCCCATATTGTCCACCAAAGTGGATTGGAAAGTGTCCCTCCAGAATTCATGTCCACCCAGAACATCAGAATGTGACATTATTTGAAACTAGGATCTTAGCAGGTATAATTAATACAAAGTCATAGTGGATTAGGGTGAGTATTTCACTGACTGATGACCTTATAGGCTGAGAAAACAGAGATGCAAAGCCACACAGGGAAGAGCAACATCTGAAGATGAAAGCAGAGGTTGGAGAGATGCATCTCTAAACCAAGGTACAACAGGGATTGCCAGCAACCACCAGAAACTATGAAGAAGCAAGGATGAATTCTTCTCCAGAGCCTTCGTAGGGAACGCAACCCTGATAACACCTTGATTATAGACTTCTAATCCCCAGAGCTCTAACAGAATAAATTTATCTCATGTTAAGCCACCTGCTCTGTGGTCTTTATTATGGCAGCCCTAGAAATGAACTCACCCACCACATACATGTCCTGCCAGGCTTACCTCATTTCCTTAATGGGATTACCAGAACAAAGGCGATGTGTAACTTCCTGCAAGGACGCGCCTTCCTCCTCAGACAGGCACCATTGTCAGATGGAAGAGCCACTTAGGGACACACTTCTGCTGCACCAGCTGATTTCCAGCATATGATAGGAAAGGGGCTAAGGTCTAGGAGAAGGCAGTGCAGGGCCATCAGGACACTAAATCAAGTTTGCATTCTGTCACAGCCCTGTAAGCTAGCTCAGACTCAGACCAACACCAGAAATCAACAGACTGCCCACACTAAGTTCATAGAGTGCAAAATTACCACATGAGTCTAGTTACAATGATGGCTAGCTGGAGCAAAGGCCTGGACCCAGGGTCCAACCCAGGTTTTATTAACCCATGAAGAAAGGAGTGGCTTGAGGATGAGTGACTGTGAGAATGATGGGAAGTAGGTGAGTGCTGTGAGCTGGGCTAGGTGGGAGGCCTGAAATCACCTCTGCAATATGCAGAGAGAAGGATATGCAGAAGTCTGCATAACTCAATGGAGGTAGTATCTGATGTTTGGGGGTCAGTACTTCCACTCTGATGTGTAATCTTTTATGCCCTGAGGCATTATAGCCTCTTATCTTGAGGCTGAGCCCAACGAACAGTGTGGAGCACAGCTCTCTACCCCACCTTGCCCTGGCTCACACATGGGGATCCTGGGAAAACACTGCCCTGTTGTCTTTGCTTCAGAGACTACCATCAGCTCCTTGGCTGGACTGATATGCATTGCTTAAAGCCAATTGAAGGGAAAAGGAGAAGTCCTAGCCAGCTCTGTCCATATCTTTTTTTTTTTTTTTTTTTTTTTTTGCGGTACTGGGGATTGAACTCAGGACCCTGCACTTGCTAGGCAAGTGCTTATTCCACTGAGCTATATCCCCAGCCCATCTGTCCATATCAATACCTGGAAATAGGGTTAGGCTCAGCCAAAATGGAGACATTGCTCCTTCCTCAAGGAGAGTCACCCAGGTGGTTGGTCCTCTACAACAAGCGGCTGATGGGACCTAGGAGGTCACCTTGAACACTCTAGATTTAAAGAAGGAAATGGACAGACAGGGGAGTGGCAGTAGCTGCTCAAGTATACACAGTGAGGTTGCTTGGAGCCAAACCCTTGGCTTCTGTTCACCATGACTCATTAAATAGCACTGGGATGGGCCTGGTCACTCAGTAGCAAGTTCTTGCAGGCCCTGAATTCACCCAGAGTGGGGGATGTGCCATATGCCCTTCTGCATGTTCTTGGACCTCCTTGAACTTCTGTACGTTATTCATCCAACAGTGAGAAGCTCTCTGTGTGTTGAGCCTGTATGTGCTACCCCAGGAGTGCTAGTGGAACGGGAGTGACCATTGTTGTCTCAGGGGCCAGCACAGACCCTAGAGAAACAGATATTTATATATGCAACAAAGAGTCCTGCACTGTGACAAGTGCTGAGATGGAGAGCCGAGGATATGGAGACACTCACGTTTAAGATGGGGAGGGGAGGGAGGTCCTCACCTGGACTCTGGCTGCTCATGCCTGGTAGCAGGTTAGAGTCTGTACTAGAAAGTTTACAACAAGGCACTTGCCAGCTCCAGGCACAGCTGTGGGGCAACTGAGTCTTCTCCATATCATGGGCGCCCTGCCGCTCAACAACCAGCTATGGCTCCCTCTCTTCCATGTGCCCTCATCACTTGCCGGTGCTGAGGCAGGATTAACTGTGACAGTGATTCTGACAATAAGAACAATCCTCTCAAACCTTTTCAAGTTGGAATGGGGGGAGGGAGAAGCATAGTGACAAGGGAAGAGATTAGCTCCTGGTGACAAATCATCATGGCTGTGTGAACCTTTGTGAGTATCTTAATTTCCCTAAGCTTCAGTCTCCCTTCTAGAAAACACTTTGTGGATGTGAAGGCTTGTGAAACCTACCTTGGCACATAATAGGTGCTCAATAAATGTTGGTAGATGGAGGGACAATGGTAGCAAAGGCTGCTTGTGTGAGGAGCTGCTTAGCAGCTCTGCTGGTTGGAGAATGATAGAGGGAGTGAGTTCTCTCCTTGGACCCACACAAGCATCTTCTCTCCCGTACCCGGCTTCCCTATAGGACCTGAAGACCTCTGGAGAGGGGCCAGTTCTCTTGAATATGTTCATAGCTGTGGAAGCTGACACCGAGTGTGCCCGGCATGGAACTTCATCTGCCAGCAATTGCAGGATGCACAGATGCATTGGCAAATTACTGACTTTGTCTCCCAAAAACAGAGCAGGATAGAGTCAGAAACCAAAGCCCAGGCAGATTTTGTCAGAAGTTACTCACACCCTGCCCCAGGGGCAGCTCCTTGAATGGTGGCCCATGTCACTCCTGGGATGATGGTCACCTGGTCTGACAACTTGACACTGGAGGGTGGATTAAGTAGGGCTTGGGGAAGAGAAGCTTGTTCCTGGCAAAGGTTTATACCGTGTCAGGAAAACGCTCTCAAGTCAGACCTGAGAAAAGCACCCCTGTAGCCTGCTGGCTGCCAGAACACCGAGAGCATGGCAGCTTGCTTTCTGGTGGTGGGCAGGTTGCAGACAGTCGAATACGCCCCTCCCCTCCGCCCTGGGCAGCCAAGTATCCTTAGCAGATGCGTTGCTCAGAATCTTGATTTCAAATCCTCATGACCCCATGTACATTTCTTAGCTTCTTTGAGCCTTTATCTCCATATCTGTGGAGTGGGAATAATGCTATCCACTTCCCTGCATTGCTGGTAGGATAGAAAGAGACCACACTTCCAAGTGCTTAGGAAGGGGCCTGCAAGGATCTGCTTAAAGATTATGTGTTTCCTGCCGGGCTGCTCAGGACCAGCCCCACTGTTCCTTATCCTCTCTCCCCGCGCTTTGCAGGCTTCTCCAACATCTGCTGGGGAGGGGCTGTCACAGGCTCAGACATTGTCAGGGACAGGTCCTAGCTACTCCTGCCTCTCCTTTAGCATCTTCTCTATTTGGATGTAGGGGATCAGCTGCAAGAACACCAGTTCCCAACGTGTGTTCCCTGCTTCTGGGCCAGGATCTGTGGATGGAGTTCTGTGGACAAATACATTTGGGCATCTTTTGGGGAAATGACCTAAATATAGCTGTCCCTTGGTATCTGTGGGAGATTAGCTCCAGGACGCCTGTCTCCCTGAGGGTAGCACAATCCACAGAGGATCAAGTCCTTTATAAAAATAGCATAATAGTTGCATATAACCTTTGCACACCTCCATACTTTAAACAATCCCTCCACTGCATAAACACCTAACACAATATAAATGCTCTGTAAATCATTCAACGATATGCTGTATACAGGAAACACATTTTACTCAAAAAGAAATCCATAGGTTGAAAGTTAAAGGTTGGAATACAATTCTCCATGCAACAGGCCCCCAGAAAAAAGCAGGGGTAGCTATTATGTTTGCAAACAATGTAAACTTCAAACCAAAAATAGTCAAAAGAGATAAAGAAGGCCACTACATACTAGTTAG